>JAMOIN010000498.1:0-11726 GCA_024666655.1 Dascyllus trimaculatus
CCTGTTCCCGTGGGGGTCGCCGACGCTGCCTCCCCTGCCGCCCCTGCCTCCCCTGGTCCTGGTCCCGAGGGGGTCGCCGACGCTGCCTCCCCTGCCTCCTCTGCCTCCCCTGGTCCTGTTCCCGAGGGGGTCGCCGACGCCGCCTCCCCTGCCTCCCCTGGTCCTGTTCCCGTTCCCGAGGGGGTCGCCGACGCCGCCTCCCCTGCCTCCCCTGGTCCTGTTCCCGTTCCCGAGGGGGTCGCTGACGCCGCCTCCCCTGCCTCCCCTGATCCTGTTCCCGAGGGGGTCGCCGACGCCGCCGCCCCTGGCTCCTGGCCCTGATCCAGTTCCCGAGTGGGTCGCTGATGCCGCCACTCCTGGTCCGGTTCCTGTTTCCGAGTGGGTCACCGACGCTGCCACTCCTGGTCCAGTTCCTGTCCCTCAGTGGGTCGACTCCGCCTCACCGGATCCTGTTCCTGTTCCCGAGCGGGTCGTCGACGCCGTCTCCTCTGATCCTGTTCCCAAGCGAGTCAACACCGTCTCACCCAGCAGTCTTCATTGGGACCTGCCAGAATCGGCTGACAATTCCCCACTAATAAAGATTGTCTCAGAGTCAGCTGACATATTTACTATTGCCACTACGTCCCCAGAGCCTCCACCTGCAGTGGCCACCCCTGCTTCGAGCCCATGTCTCCCAAGGGGTCCCGCCTTCGCCGATTCCCGGCCCTACCGCCCGAGGGTCCTCGTCTCCTGTGCCACCGGCCTCCTGCCCGACCGCCCGAGGGGTTCCGTCCAGCCCGACCGCCGTGTGCCGCGGAGGTCCAGCTGCCTCAGTCTTACATCCTGAATGTTCCCAAGGGGGTCGCCGACGCTGCCTCACCTGATCCTGTTCCTGGTCCTGTTCCCGAGCGGGTCATCGACATCGCCACCCCTGGTCCGACTCCTGATCCAGTTCCTGAGTGGGTTGCCGACGCCTCCCAGGCTCCTGTTCCAGTCCGGGTAGACACCGCCTCCCAGGCTCCGGATCCTGTTCCCAAGAGGGTCGATGCTGCCGCCTCACCGGATCCTGTTCCTGTTCCCAAGCGGGTCGTCGACACCGTCTCCTCTGATCCTGTTCCCGAGCAGGTCGTCGACGCCGTCTCCTCTGATCCTGTTTACGAGTGGGTCGTCGACACCGTGGCATCCAGCAGTCTGCATTGGGACCTGCCAGAATCAGCTGACAATTCCCGAGTAATAAAGATTGTCTCAGAGTCAGCTGACATATTCATTGGCTAAGAGACTGTCCCAAAGACTTTGCCTGTGGCCGCCAGTACGTCCCCAGAGCCTCCGCCTGCAGTGGCCACCCCGCTTCGGTGCCCATGTCTCCCGACAGGTCCTGCCTTCACCGGTTCCATCATCGTCCAGCCCGACACCGGCCTCCTGCCCGACCGCCCGAGGGTCGTCGTCCAGCCCGATGCCGGCCTCCTGCCCGACCGCCCGAGGGTCGTCGTGCAGCCCGACGCCGGCCTCCCGCCCGACCGCCCGAGGGTCGTCGTCCAGACTGTCCCAAAGACTTTGCCTGTGGTTGCCAGTACATCCCCAGAGCCTCCGCCTGCAGTGGCCACCCCGCTTTGGTGCCCATGTCTCCCGACAGGTCCTGCCTTCGCCGGTTCCATCGTCGTCCAGCCCGATGCCGGCCTCCCGTCCGACCGCCCGAGGGTCGTCGTCCAGCCCGACGCCGGCCTCCCGCCCGACCGCCCGAGGGTCGTCGTCCAGCCCGACGCCGGCCTCCCGCCCGACCGCCCGAGGGTCGTCGTCCAGCCCGACGCCGGCCTCCCGCCCGACCGCCCAAGGGTCGTCGTCCAGCCCGACGCCGGCCTCCCGCCCGACCGCCCAAGGGTCGTCGTCCAGCCCGACGCCGGCCTCCCGCCCGCTTTCAGTTGAGTCTGGTTTGAGTTTTCCTGTTTAGTAGTCTAGTTGTTGCTTGTAAATTAAGTTCTCCTTACATTCCCCTTTCATGTTACTTTTGAGTTTTGTAGTTTTGTATGTTTTTTTTATTGGGTTTGTTTTAGTTGTCACCAGGATTAATCTTTGTTCTAGTTTGTTCTGGGTTCAGTATTAAAGCAGTCTTAAGTTAAACATTCTGCTCATCTGTAAGTTCTGTGTCTGCGCCTGGGTTCTCAGCTCATTGTGTTGGTTTTCTGGTCAGCAACTTTACTGTTTGGGGTGACTCTTGGTACTGTGAGTCTTTTTCACATGTAGAAAGCAGCTGATATAAAAATAAAATATGGCATTTAGCAGATAAAGATCCAGATGGTTCACTCAGGAGGTGACTGAAGAAGAAACAAACTCTTCCTGTTCTCTCTATAGATCTGGTACATGGTCAGCTGTAGAACAGGCAAACTTAAAACTCACCTCAGGAAGTCATTCAGCTTTGTGTTTTCTTGGTTATGCAGTTTCTTACGGACCGATTCCATTTCATTTTTCACCTCAGGCAGTATGTAGGCTTCTGTTGGAGGAAACATAAAGAACTATTTAGCAAGAAACATGAACCTGTCATGATCCCTGCTTCAGCCCTGCCTCTTTCTTTCTTTCTTTCTTTCTTTCTTTCTTTCTGTCTTTCTTTCTTTCTTTCTTTCTGTCTTTCTTCATTTCTTTCTCTTTTCCTCTCCCTCTTGCTCAGCTTTGGTTTTCCTCACTCTTTCCCTCTCTCTGCCTTCAGGCTCCTGATTACAGGAATTGAAAACAGCTGCTGGGAACAGTTCACCTGCCTCTAATCACCTCCCTCAATAAAAGCCCAGTTCATCCAGTCAGTCTCTACCAGACCATAAACTATTCAACCCCGGGTCCCTGCCTGTCCTTGCTCTGTCTTCTGCCTGCTGAGGTGTCTGATGTTCTGTAGGAGTTTCAGACTCATGGCTTTGGTATGCAGAATTTAAAGCTCAATACAGACAATATGAAGAAGACATAGTATAGGTGTTGTCCTTTCTAATATGTACCATATGTTCTGTCTTTGTTTCATGAAAAACCTCCCTATATGAGCCTGTAGAAAAGGGCTAACTTTTGTGCTGAATCTATTTGGCTGTGAATCTCACCCAGGCAGACCATGGAGCCTGAAGATGCTGTTTTTGTTTAATAAAATTTTTATATATATAAACAAGAACGTATCAGCGGAGAAGTTCTTCATCATCTTCACTTCTTCACATCATCGGTACACAGAAATTATGCCAATTTGGCGTCACAAACACGATCTGTTGGGATCTGTTGGGATCTGTTGTGGTCTATGTTCCGGCAGACGACTATCTGATGTGCTGACTTCAGCTCTACGCCGGCAAATGGGTGAGCATTCCTCACATTTTTGGGCACTGGTCTGTTCGTTGGGACTATCTGCTTGCTGCTGGTCACACCGTCCAAGAAGTTGTGTGCCATGATTGTGTTGCTGGGTGTCGTGGTTCTCCGTTCTAAATTCAGTTTTGTTGTGCTATTAAGGAACAAAAGGGGGAGTAAGGATTAAGAGTAAAGTTAAAATAAAGAGAAAAGAGAAATTAAGAAATAAAGAGGAATACAAAGAAATACAAGAGAACAGAGAAATGAAGAGAAATGAAGAAGTAAAGGAAGTATAGAGAATAGGGAATAAGGACAAGCCACAGATATGGATAAAGCCCTCTGGGAGGCGGTTTATACCGGCCATAAATCCTGAAATTATCAATAGGAGAATTCCAGGTCAGTTAAAGCAACAGGAGATGTAGATTGTGAAAGTGTAGATGGTTCCCACTCGAGCATACGGTGACGAACTATGCCTGAAGCAGCCTGTCATTGGAACATCTACATCTCAAACGTAGCACAAAGTTAGATGGAGGGGGAAGAAGAAAAGAAACAAAGGAAGACAGATAGGAGTGGCTAAAAGCATGCTATAGGTTATGTATAAACGTGCCGACTTTGAGGATTTAAGGCCTAAATGTTGTTTGTGGTTTTGGAATGATGTTGAATTTGCAGTGTGTTTTTATTTCATGGACGTTCTTTGTGTATTTGTGAGTTGGCTGATTGGTTTGCCTGGGCTTGTGTCTGTGTCTCTGTGAAATCTAAATCTGTTGTTTCAGCTGAACAAAGTGGTACTAGTTGTGTGTGTCTATGTGTATATGCTGTTGTAGATGAGGAAAAGAGACTAGAAGGAAAGATATTTGTTTTAATGGTAATGCATATGAGCCTCTGATAAATTTGATGAGCCTCTTTTGAGGACATTCTGATAAATTTTCTGAGTCTGGTCCACTGTTTAGCTCACTGAGTTAAGGCGCTGCCACGTGGGCGCAGGTCACCAGCAGCCGGTCGCGAGTTCGAGTCCAGCTCACGACCCTTTGCTGCATGTCTTTCTCTCTCCTCTGTACCCCCTTTCACCCTGTCTCTTCCACTATCAATAAAAAGGAAAAAGCTCCCCAAAAAAATATATTAAAAAAAAAATAAAAAATTTTCTGAGCCTTCGAGGGGACATTTGATAAAAATCTGATGAGCCTCTTTCGAGGGGATGTTTTTAAATCTATACATGAGCCACAAGAAGGACTTTGATTTTGAGGAGAAGTGGAAAAATCACTGAGGTTATTTTGTGTGCATAAGCACGGATAGAAAGCTTTAATAAGCTTGCTCTGGGTTGTGTGTGTGAGATCTTGGTTTCTGGTTGTGTGCCCTGTTGTGTGGAGTTTGTCTGGGTTAGGGGTGCATGCGGAGCTCTAGCTGGATGTTTGCTCTCTGAGAGTTAGGAGATACTGGAAGTTCTGTCTAATTTTAAAGGGTGGAGCTAGGGGGATATTATACACACAACACCAATAAGATTACTCTTCCCGATAAGGGAGTGATCGGGGTGTTCCCTCCCTTGTTCTTGTGAGAGATTAGAGAGACAGAGCAAGAAAGAAAGACAAAAAGTTAGAGCATTAGAAGTTGATTTGATAGTTATAAAGATATTTGAATTGATTTAAAGTAAAGAAAATATTAGAAAATATAGTTTGAAGATTTGAGATGTTATCAGAGTAAAACAACTTAAACTTTCTAATTTAATAGGGTCTTATATGCTAATGTAATAGTGTATTATATGATATATGACTTAGTGTTTATTAATAAATATAGTAAGTATCTGCTGTTGTAGATGAGAATGATTTAAATGTTGGCAGATAATTTAATCTAAAGGGATCATAACATGTTGAACTCTTGTTTGTTTTCTTGTTTTTATCTGCTAATGGGGTACTAGTCCAGTTGAATTGAGACTGTCCAACACCCAGATGAGGGGACGGTGGAGGCCTGCTGGCAACAGTGCAGCTCCTGAATGTCGTCGAAGGCCAGTGTAATTTTATCCACAAACTCTTTTGACATAGACCTGCATTTACGTATATGTGTGTATACTCATGTATTATTGATACACATTCAATCTATCCTTATATACAGGCCATTAGAAGAATATTTTTCAGCTGAAGGTTATTGTAGTTGATTTATTTGTGTTTGTATTTGCACATAGTGATACATGTGGTATACATTAAAGAGAGTCTTGGCAACGGTCAGTCAGTGTATTTAATAGACAACCTTATTGGTTTAAACATTGTTGAGGGTTGCAAGTGTGAGTTTTATTGCTGGCGTATGGTTCATTCTGATCTGAGCTGTATTGGGGATTTAATATTGAAAATATTCAATGATTTTGAGGTTAATGAGTGTGGATACTGGGGAAATTAGAAAATTGTTTGTTCCAAGCCGGAGTATATTTGGTAACAGCTGTCACTTGTAGGGGTGTGTGACTTTTTAAGCTTTTTGTAGGACATTTGAGGTTACATTTTTATTGATTATTAGGTGTTTAGTCAATATTGTAAGTAGATTTAGTGTTATGATATAGTTATATATCAATCATTCTTCTGATTTCTTTGAGGTTGGCAAATTTATTTCATTCCTCTTTACTGGCTGTGGCAAAAATAGTGGCTTAGAAAAACTAATGGAAGAAATCAATGTACCTTTTTCACATATGGACCCAGTGAAGTAACCCACAACCTATGAGAAAGTGGTGAAGTTTAAGGAAATTTATCCTCAGCTTCCAGTGACCAGCCAAGAGGGTAATTATTACATAATAGATGAGGAAGACTGCATAATAGAATCTGAGAAAGCAGACACAACTATAAAGATGTATCCAGATTCTAAAAGAAAGAAGAAGATGGCTTATCTGAGGACTAAGGGTGGACTGAGGATCAAAAGGATGAAAGTTGAAGATGATGATGACCAAATTGATCTGGAGGGGGCCATAGGTGGATATGACCCTGCAGTTAGACGGATATTAGCAACAGCAGAAAAGAGAGGAGACAGAAAATGGAGGGAAAAGGATGTAGAAGATGACACTTCTGATCAAAGTTAGAAAGGAGACAGCGATGGAGACTCAGAGAGTGAGGGTCTGTCACCTTCAAGAAGGTTTTCGCCAAGGGTTAAGGGGGGTTAACGGTGGTTAAGGGGGTTCGACACCCTTGGATGTCGAAGCTAGAAGAGATTATGGTAGGTACGCAACCTGCTATATGTAACCCATTGTCAAAAGGGCCAATCCTGAGGCCGACCACCCGTGGCGCTGTCATAAAAATGACAGAGCACAGTGACATCCTGTCAGTGTCGGCTCATCTGCTCCGGCTGTGACCACGGACTGTGCTCCAAACATTTTGTCAGAAAACCCCCGAAAACGTAGCGAAAACTCCACAAACTCACACGAAACTCAACGGTGAGTTAGTAGAACCTTTCCGCTAGTAAATCCTGCTATTGTGTAGGTAAACGTGCCGCTGAAAAAATTATTGTCGCTTTAAAGTATTCATATTCTAACTTAGGCACTCCAATGTGTTTTTTTATTCACATGTACCTTTAGGATGAAGTCTTAAGGGTTGACAATATTAGCCGTTTGCTGATATATGCTTCGTTGATTGTTTATTTGCATTGTGTCGTGTTGATCATGCTAATGCCGCGGTTAAAATGCATTGAGCTGCGTTAGCATTGCTAAATGAATGAATGAAGTTACACCTGATAGTAATGACTGATGTTGCGCAACTATGAATTTGTTTTTTTGAAGTGATATGAAAATGGCCATTGTTTGATTTAAGAATGCATGTAATTGTTACTAGTAACTGAAATTGAATATTGATGAAACTTATGGGTTTTGTCATGACCTTGTTTTTAGGTCAGGTTTTTTTTTACCCCCGGACCAGATTTCCTCATCATGGAGCTGCTGGTTGGACCTTTTCTATTTTTTATTGGACTCCTTTAGTGAACTGCGTTTTTTTCCTACAAAGGATCGCATAAAGGATTTTGCATCCAGCTAGAAGGATCAAGGCTGTGTTTTTCCCCTTCCTTCACTGAAGGATTTAATTTTGAACTGTACTTGAAAAAAATACACGTGGACTTTGAAAAAACCTAAGAATCTTGGGTTTCAAAAAAAGTTTTTTTGTTATTTTTGTATTGTTTGTTTGAATATATTTATGTGCCTTATTTCCTTATTTTTATGTTGTTGAATATTTACTTTTGAAGATAAATCAATTTAAAACTTTCATTCTGTTTCCGGTCTTTCATTCACTCTAAGCTCCAATAACGAGTCTGGTTTTCTGTTTCAGTCATATAACTTCCATTGCAATAATTAGCCCTAACCTTATTTTCTTTTCCAATAAGCGTTACACGTGGCGAGCTAGCCAGGAGCTTGGTTAGTGAATGAATAATATAAATAATTTCATTATTGAACATTAATATTATTCATATTAATTTTGAGTGTGTGGTCCGGTGAAATTATGGACTTTTTTGAAAAATCTGGGGTTGATGTTTTGAAAAGTGTCATTGTTTCTGGTGTAACTCACACTAGCAAAGATGATGAAATATTTAACGTTCTAAAACAATACGGTGTAGCGGGTTTGACCTGGTAAATTAAGAGGGGTGCCAGTCAGAGTCAAGTCTGACAAAATAAGAAAAAACCTAGAACCAAAAGTTATACGGTCAAACCATACAAAACTGAGGAATACCCATGTAAAGAATTCAAACACAAAACTGAACAAATCAGCAGTGCGTACAAACAACCAGACCACAACAAATTCAGCGTGAAACAGTGTATTTACAACAGAAACAATCAATAATCACAGTGACAGTGCAAATGTGCATGTGTGCGGTGGAGTTCAGTCCATTCAATGAAAAAAGTCCGCCCCGGTTTCCCCTTCTTCCCCGTCTTCCATCAATGAGCTGAAACAGCAGGTGAAGAAGCTGCAACAGCAAATGTCAGCGCTGCTTGAGCAGATGACGCGCACCTCTGCAAAGACCACCAGCCACAACAAACCCTCCACACTTCAGTCATCAAGTGGCAGGACACACAACATGAGGCCCAGAGCTGGGTTTTGCTTTAAATGTGGAGAGGATGGCCACATTGCTACAACCTGCAACCAGTCAGCAAATCCAACTCTGGTACAACAGAAGAAACTTCAACTTCAACAACAGCAAGGACAATGGGACAAAAACAATAATCAGAAACATTCAAACTAGATTCAGCCTCTTCTGTGGGACAAGCAGAGGCTGCAGTGACATCACAACGTCCCAAACACCGATCTCAAAAGCACTTCAATATGCTGCCAAAAGGACTCATTGGTACCAAATGCACTGCTCAAATCATTATCAAAGGAACACCCATCAGCTGTCTTCTAGATACAGGTTCACAAGTCACCACCATTCCAGAATCATTCTACAATGCCCATCTATCAGAGCATGAACTAAAACCTCTGGATGACCTTCTTGAAGTTGAAGGGGCAAACGGCCAAATGGTGCCTTATCCGGGCTACATAAACCTTGATGTTACGTTTCCTCCAGACTTCTTTGGAACTTCCATAAATGTAGCTACATTGGCTCTAGTGGTGCCCGACATCAAAACTAACCAGCCATTCATTCTGGTTGGCACCAACACACTTGATACAGTGTATGCCCTATCCATTGAGCAACATCCTGATTTCAAGCCTGTTTCATATGGTTACTGTGCTGTTCTTAAAATCTTGGAACACAGACACAAAATGAGCAGTGAAGATTATCATGGAATTGTCAGACTCCACAGTAAAACTCTACAAGCTATTCCCGCTGGAGAGACTGTTATTCTGGAAGGCATCACAGTTTCTCACTCACTGCAAACAGAAAAAACAGTTATGGTTGAACACCCTACCTCATTTCACTTACCTGGAGGATTGATGGTACAGTCCTGTCTTGTTGATTTTTCTGGCCATCATCGAGTGTTCTTGCCTGTTCCTGTCAAAAATGAGTCAGAACACGATGTGATTCTACCTCCTCGAGCCATGCTTGCTGAAATAAGTGCTTATCAGTCTGTATCATGTGCTGCACAAACTACTCCAGAGTGCACGTCATCAAACTCTCCAGAGCCATTGGTTGAATAGAACTTTGGGAATTCTCCTCTCACACCTGAGTGGAAAAATAGAATCATCACAAAACTCAATAGCATTCCTGAAGTTTTTGCAAAACATGAGTTGGATTTTGGCAAAACAGACAAGGTGAAGCATCAAATTAAGCTTCTGGATCCAAGTCCTTTCAAACAGAGACCTCGACCCATACATCCCCAAGACTTGGATGCTGTCAGGAAACATCTCCAAGAGTTGCTTGAATCTGGAGTGATTCGAGAGTCTGATTCGCCTTTCGCCTCGCCTATTGTGGTCGTGAGGAAAAAGAACGGAAGTGTCAGGCTCTGTATTGATTACAGGAAGCTCAACTTACAAACAATCGAAGATGCATATGCCCTTCCTAAACTCGAAGACGCATTCACAGCACTTACTGGATCTCAGTGGTTTTGGGTTTTGGATTTAAAATCGGGATATTACCAAATTGAAATGGATGAAAGTGACAAGAACAAAACAGCCTTTGTGTGCCCACTTGGATTTTGGGAGTTTAACCGAATGCCCCAAGGGGTTACCAATGCACCGTCCACATTTCAACGCTTGATGGAGAAATGCGTTGGGGAGATGAATTTGAAGGAGGTGCTTGTGTTTATCGATGATCTCATTGTCTTCGCACCCACGTTGGAAGAACATGAGGAAAGACTTATGAGAGTCCTGAATCGCCTCAAAGAATTTGGGCTGAAACTCTCTGTAGAAAAGTGCACTTTCTTTCAGACCTCTGTACGCTACCTGGGACACATTGTGTCGAAGAACGGCGTTGAAACTGATCCTGATAAAATCAATGCTCTGAGATCCTGGCCAGTGCCCAAAAATCTAAAAGAACTTCGATCATTTCTCGGATTTTCCGGATATTACCGGAGATTCGTTCAAGGCTACTCAACTATTGTGAAACCACTTTGTTTGAACTTACCTCGGGATATCCACCATCACAAAAGAAATTGAAGCCCTTGGTTAAGCCAGAACTCTACCTCAATCCAAAAGAGCCATTTGGAGGTCGTTGGACATCTACCTGCCAACAAGCATTTGAAGCCATCAAAGAAAAACTTACCTCTGCTCCAGTGCTTGCTTTTGCTAACCCACAGAAACCTTACCTGTTACACACTGATGCCAGTTCCACCGGGCTAGGTGCTGTATTGTATCAAGAGCAGGAAGGACACAAAAGAGTCATTGCTTACGCCAGCAGAGGATTGTCAAGAAGTGAGTCAAGATACCCAGCTCACAAGCTGGAGTTTCTAGCTCTGAAATGGGCCGTCACAGAGAAGTTTAACGATTATCTGTATGGGACAGATTTCACCATCGTGACTGACAGTAATCCGTTAACTTACCTCTTCACTTCTGCCAAGCTTGACACCACAAGCTATCGCTGGTTGTCTGCTCTTTCTACATACGCTTTCAAGATCATCTACCGGGCTGGCAAGCAAAATGCAGATGCAGATGGTCTTTCACGCAGACCTCATGGTGAACTCTCAACCATAGAAAGAAAAGGAAAGAATTCTCCGATTCACTGAACAACACCTTGAATGTCCCAATGTCATATCAATCGATCAGCACACAGTACAAGCTCTTTCAGATCGGCAATTGGTCTGTAGTGCTCCTGATTCAACTCCTGACTATGCTCTCGTCCACTCATTGTCTATGTCTGCTGACAGTCTACCGGATAGCTACACTGCTGACGAGCAGTTTGCATCCTCTGTGGTCCCTCAGCTGAGCCCAACTGAAATCGCTGACAAGCAACGCGCTGACCCTGTTTTAAGACATGTGATAGCACAACTGGAGACTGGCGAATCACCACCATCCTCCTTGAGAAAGGAAGTGCCAGAGCTGCCACTCCTTTTGCGAGATTTAAATCGTTTGGAGCTCCAGAACAACATTCTCGTACGGAGGAGACAGCTTGGACCCCAGCTTCAACATCAACTGGTGCTACCACAGGAATGTCGTGCAGATGTGCTGTCTAGCCTACATGACCAAATGGGCCACATGGGCATCGAACGCACCTTGGATCTTGTCCGGAATCGGTTCTACTGGCCACGGATGGCCAACGATGTCCAGACCAAGGTGAAGACGTGTGAGAGATGTATAAAACGGAAAGCATTACCAGAGAAAGCTGCCCCCTTGGTGAACATTAGAACTTCACATCCACTTGAGCTTGTTTGTATTGACTTTCTGACACTGGAACCTGATAAGAGCAAAACAAAAGACAGCTTGGTTATTACAGATCACTTTACTAAGTATGCCATTGCCATACCTACCCCGAATCAAAAAGCCAGAACCGTTGCACAATGCCTCTGGGAAAATTTCTTTGTACACTATGGTATCCCACAGAAAATCCACAGTGAT
>JAMOIN010000827.1:0-11709 GCA_024666655.1 Dascyllus trimaculatus
CACACTGGGCTCCCCAGCCCAGCTCACCGGGCTCCCCAGCACAGCACACGGGCCCCCCCAGCACCACAGCCCAGCACACCGGGCTCCCCAGTCCAGCACACCGAGCTCCCCAGCCAAGCTCACAGGGCTACCCAGCACAGCACACGGGGCCCCCCAGCACCACAACCCGCCTGGCTGTCCAGCAGAGCCTTTTAAAACCACTCCCCAGCAGAGCCTGTCCACACGGCTCCCCAGCACCACAGCCCAACACACCGGGCTCCCGAGGCCAGCTCAACGGGCTCCCCATCACAGCACACGGGGCCCCCCAGCACCACAGCCCGCCTGGCTCCCCAACAGAGCCTGTTCACACCACTCCCCAGCAAAGCCTGTCTACAAGGCTCCCCAGCACCACAGCACAGCACACCGGGATCCCCAGCCCAGCTCACCGGGCCCCCCAGCACAGCACACGGGGGCCCCCAGCACCACAGCCCGCCTGGCTCTCCATCAGAGCCTGTTAACACCGATCCGCAGCAGAGCCTGTCTACTCGGCTCCCCAGCACCACAGCCCAGCACACCGGGCTCCCCAGCCCTGCTCACCGGGCTCCCCAGCACAGCACACGGGGGCCCCCAGCACAGCTCACCGGGCTCCCCAGCAAAGCACACGGGGCCCCCCAGCACCACAGCCCGCCTGGCTTTCCATCAGAACCTATTCACAACGCTCCCCATTAGAGCCTGTCCACACGGCTCCCCAGCACCACAACCCAGCACACCGGGCTCCCCAGCCCAGCTCACCGAGCTCCCCAGCACAGCACACGGGGCCACCCAGCACCACAGCCCGCCTGGCTCTCCGACAGAGCCTGTCTAAACCACTCCCCAGCAGAGCCTGTCCACACGGCTCCCCAGCACCACAGCCCAGCACACCGGGCTCCCCAGCCCAGCTCAACGGGCTCCTCAGCACAGAACAAGGGGCCCCCCAGCACCACACCCCGCCTGGCTCTCCATCAGAGCCTGTCCACACCGCTCCTCAGCAGAGCCTGTCCACACGGCTCCCCAGCACCACAGCCCTGCACACCGGGCTTCCCAGCCCAGCTCACCGGGCTCCCCATCACAGCACACAGGAGCCCCCAGCACCACAGCCCGCCTGGCTCTCCATCAGAGCCTGTTCACAACGCTCCCCAGCAGAGCCTGTCCACAAGGCTCCCCAGCACCACAGCCCAGCACACCGGGCTCCCCAGCCCAGCTCACCGGGCTCCCGAGCACGGCACACGGGGCCCCCCAGCACCACAGTCCGCCTGGCTGTCCAGCAGATCCTTTTCAAACCACTCCCCAGCAATGCCTTTCCACACGGCTCCCCAGCAGCACAGCCCAGCATACCGGTCTCCCCAGCCCAGCTCAACGGGCTCCCAAGCACAGCACACGGGGCCCCCCAGCACCACAGCCCGCCTGGCTCTCCATCAGAGCCTGCTCACACCGCTCCCCAGAAGAGCCTGTCCACACGGCTCCCCAGCAGCACAGCCCAGCACACCGGGCTCCCCAGCCCAGCTCACCGGACTCCCCAGCACAGCACACGGGGGCCCCCAGCACCTCAGCCCGCCTGACTCTCCATCAGAGCCTGGTCACACCGCTCCCCAACAGAGCCTGTCCACACGGCTCCCCAGCACCACAGCTCAGTACACAGGGCTCTCCAGCCCAAATCAACGGGCTCCCAAGCTCAGAACACGAGGCCCCCCAGCACCACAGCCCGTCTGGCTCTCCATCAGAGCCTGTCCACACCCCTCCCCAGCAGAGCCTTTCCACACGCCTCCCCAGCACCACAGCTCAGCACACCGGGCTCCCCAGCCCAGCTCACAGGGCTCCCCAGCACAGCACACGGTGGCCCCCCGCACCACAGCCCGCCTGGCTCTCCAGCAGAGCCTTTTCAAACCACTCCCCAGCAGAGCCTGTCCACACGGCTCCCAAGCAGCACAGCCCAGCACACCGGTCTCCCCAGCCCAGCTCACCGGGCTCCCCAGCACAGCACACGGGGGCCCCCAGCAACACAGCGCGCCTTGCTCTCCAGCAGAGCCTGTTGAAACCGCTCCCCAGCAGAGCTTGTCCACACGGCTCCCCAGATGCACAGCCCAGCACACCGGGCTCCCCAGCCCAGCTCACCGGGCTCCCCAGTACAGCACACGGGGGCCCCCATCACGACACCCCGCCTGGCTCTCCATCAGAGCCTGTTCACAAAGCTCCCCAGAAGAGCCTGTCTACACGGCTCCCCAGCAGCCCCGCACACCGCAGCACAGCCCGCCTGGCTCTCCATCAGAGCCAGTTCACACCGCTCCCCAGCAGACGCTATCCACACGGCACCGCAGCAGCTCAGCCCAGCACACCGGGCTCCCCAGCCCAGCTCACCGGGCTCCCCAGCACGGCACATGGGGGCCCCCAGCACCACAGCCCGCCTGGCTCTCCATCAGAGCCTTTTCACACCGCTCCCCAGCAGAGCCTGTCTACAGGGCTACCCAGCAGCACAGCCCAGCACACCGGGCGCCCCAGCCCAGCTCACCGGGCTCCCCAGCAAAGCACACGGGGGCCCCCAACACCACAGCCCGCCTGGCTCTCCATCAGAGCCTTTTCAAACCATTTCCCAGCAGAGACTGTCCATACGGCTCCACAGCAGCACAGCCCTGTACACCGGGCTCCCCAGCACAGCACACGGGGGCCCCCAGCACCACAGCCCGCCTGGAACTCCATCAGAGACTGTTCACACCGCTCCCCAGCAGAGCCTGTTCACTCCGCTCCCCAGCAGAGCCTGTCTACACGGCTCCCCAGCACAAATTCCCAGCACACCGGGCTTCCCAGCCCAGCTCACGGGCCTCCCCAGCACAGCACACGGGGCCCCCCAGCACCACAGCCTGCCTGGCTCTCCATCATGGCATGTTCACACCACTCCCCAGCATAGCCTATTGAATCCACTCCCCAGCAGAGCCTGTCCACACGGCTCCCCAGCAGCACAGCCCAGCACACCGGGCTCCATAGCCGATCTCACCGGGCTCCGCAGCACAGCACACGGGGCCCCCCAGCACCACAGCCCAGCACACCGGGCTCCCCAGCACAGCACACGGGGCCCCCCAGCACCACAGCCCGCCTGGCTCTCCATCAGAACCTGTTCAACCCTCTCCCCAGAAGAGACTGTCCACACGGCTCCCCAGCACCACAGCCCAGCACACCGGGCTCCCCAGCACAGCACACGGGGCCCCCCAGCACCACAGCCCGCCTGGCTCTCCATCAGAGCCTGTTCACACCGCTCCCCAGCAGAGCCTGTCTACACGGTTCCCCAGCACCACAGCCCAGCACACCGGGCTCCCCAGCACAGCTCACCGGGCCCCCCAGCACAGCACACATGGGCCCCCACCGCCACTGCCCGCCTGGCACTCCATCAGAGCCTGTTCAAACCACTCCTCAGAAGATCCTGTCCACACGGCTCCCCAGCACCACAGCCCAGCACACCGGGCTCCCCAGCCCAGTTCAACGGGCTTCCCAGCACAGCACACGGGGCCCCCCAGCACCACAGCCCGCCTGGCTCTCCATCAGAGCATGTTCACACTGCTCCCCAGCAGAGCCTGTCCACACGGCACCCAAGCACCACAGCCCAGCACACCGGGCTCCCCAGCCCAGCTTACCGGGCTCCACAGCACAGCACACAGGGCCCCACAGCACCACAGCCCGCCTGGCTCTCCAGCAGAGACTGTTCAAACCACTCCCCAGCAGAGCCTGTCCACATGGCTCCCCAGCAGAGCCTGTCCACAGGGCTCCCCAGCACCACAGCCCAGCACACCGGGCTCCCCAGCCCAGCTCAACGGGCTCGGCAGCACAGCACACGGGGGCCCCCAGCACCACTGCCCGCCTGGCTATCCAGCAGTGCCTGTTCAAACCACTTCCCAGCAGAGCCTGTCCACATGGCTCCCCAGCAGACCCTGTCCACAGGCCTCCCCAGCACCACAGCCCAGCACACCGGGCTCCAAAGCCCAGCTCAACGGGCTCCCCAGCACAGCACACGGGGCCCCCCAGCACCACAGCCCGCCTGGCTCTCCATCAGAGCCATTTCACACCGCTCCCCAGCAGAGCCTGACAACACGGCTCCCCAGCACCAAAGCCCAGCACACCGAGCTCCCCGGCCAAGCTCAACGGGCTCCCCAGCACAGCACACGGGGCCCCCCAGCACCACGGCCCGAATGGCTCCCCAGCAGAGCCTGTCTACATGGCTCCCCAGCACCACAGCCCAGCACACCGGGCTCCCCATCCCAGCTCAACGTGCTCCCCAGCACATCACACGGGGCCCCCCAGCACCACAGCCCGCCTGGCTCTCCATCAGAGCCTGTTCACTCCGCTCCCCAGCAGAGCCTGTCCACACGGCTCCCCAGCACCACAGCCCAGCACACCGGGCACCCAAGCACAGCACACGGGGCCCCCAGCACTACAGCCCGCCTGGCTCTCCATAGGAGCCTGTTCACACCGCTCCGCATAAGAGCCTGTCTACACGGCACCCCAGCACCAAAGCCCAGCACGCCGGGCACCCAAGCACAGCACACGGGGCCCCCAGCACTACAGCCCGCCTGGCTCTCCATAAGAGCCTGTTCACACCGCTCCGCATAAGAGCCTGTCTACACGGCTCCTCAGCACCACAGCCCAGCACACCGGGCTCCCCAGCCCAGCTCAACGGGCTCCCCAGCACAGCACACGGGGGCCCCCAGCACCACAGCCCGCCTGGCTCTCCATCAGAGCCTGTTCACACCGCTCCCCAGGAGAGCATGTCCACACGGCTCCCAAGCACCACAGCCCAGCACACCGGGCACCCAATCACAGCACACGGGGCCCCCCAGCACCACATCCCGCCTGGCTCTCCAGCAGAGCCGGTTCAAACCACTCGCCAGCAGAGCCTGTCCCCACGGCTCCCCAGCAGCAGAGCCCATCACACCGGGCTCCCCGGCCCAGCCAACCGGGCTCCCCAGCACAGCACACGGGGCCCCCCAGCACAGCACACGGGGCCCCCCATCACCACAGCCCGCCTTTCTCTCCAGCAGAGCCTGTTCAAACCACTCCCCAGCAGAGCCTGTCCACACGGCTCCCCAGCACCACAGCCCAGCACACCGGGCTCCTCAACCCAGCTCACCGGGCTCCCCAGCACAGCACAGGGGGGCCCCCAGCACAGCACACGGGGATTTCCAGCACCACAGCCCGCCTGGCTCTCCATCAGAGCCTGTTCAACCCTCTCCCCAGCAGAGCATGTCCACACAGCTTCCCGGCACCACAGCCCAGCACACTGGGCTCCGAAGCCCAGCTCACTGGGCTCCGGAGTACAGCACACGGGGGCCCCCAGCACCACAGCCCGGCTGGCTCTTCATCAGAGCCTGTTCACACCGCTCAACAGCACAGCCTGTCTACACGGCTCCCAATCACCACAGCCCAGCACACAGGGATCCCCAGCATAGCTCACCGGGCTCCTGAGCATAGCTCACGGGGGCCCCCAGCACCACAGCCGGCCTAGCTCTCCATCAGGGCCTGTTCACACCCCTCCGCAGCACAGCCTGTCTACACAGCTCCCCAGCACAATTGCCCAGCACACCGGGCTCCGCAGCCCAGCTCACCGGGCTCCCCAGCAGAGCACACGCGGCCCCCCAGCACCACAGCCTGCCTGGCTCTCCAGCAGAGCCTGTTCAAACCACTCCCCAGCAGAGCCTGTCCACACGGCTCCCCAGCAGCACAGCCCAGCACACCGGGCTCCTCTGCCCAGCTCACCGGGCTCCCCAGCACCACAGCCCGCCTGGCTCTCCAGCAGAGCCTTTTCACACCGCTCCCCAGGAGAGCCTGTCTACACGGCTCCCCAGCAGCACAGCCCAGCACACCGGGCTCCTCTGCCCAGCTCACCGGGCTCCCCAGCACCACAGCCCGCCTGGCTCTCCATCAGAGCCTGTTCAAACCCCTCCCCAGCATAGCGAGTCCACACGGCTCCCAAGCACCATAGCCCAGCACACTGGGCTCCCCAGCCCAGCTCACAGGGCTCCCCAGCACAGCACACGGGGCGCCCCAGCACCATAGCCTGCCTGTCTCTCCAACAAAGCCTGTTCACACCCCTCCACAGATGAGCCTGTCTACACGGCTCCCCAGCACAACAGCCCAGCACACCGGGCTCCCCAGCCCCCCTCACCGGGCTCCCCAGGACAGCACACGGGGCCCCCCAGCACCACAGCCCGCCTGGCTCTCCATCAGAGCCTGTTCACACCGCTCACCAGCAGAGCCTGTCTACACGGCTCCCAGGAAGCACAGCCCAGCACACCGGGCTCCCCAGCCAAGCTCACCGGGCTCCCCAGCACAGCATACGGGGCCCCCCAGCACCACAGCCCGCCTGGCTATCCAGCAGAGCCTCTTCACACCGCTCCCCAGCAGAGCCTGTCCACACGGCTCCCCAGCAGCACAGCCTAGCACACCGGGCTCAATAGCCGATCTCACCGAGCTCCGCAGCACAGCACACGGGGCCCCCCAGCACCACAGCCCAGCACACCGGGCTCCCCAGCCCAGCTCACCGGGCTCCCCAGCACAGCACACGGGGGCCCCCAGCAACACAGCCCGCCTGGCTCTCCAGCAGAGCCTGTTCAAAACATTCCCCAGCAGAGCCTGTCCACACGGCTCCCCAGCAGCACAGCCCAGCACACCAGGCTCCCCGGCCCAGCTCACCGGGCTCCCCAGCACAGCACACGGGGGCCCCCAGCACCACAGCCCGCCTGGATCTCCATCAGAGCCTGTTCACACCGCTCCCCAGCAGAGCCTGTCTACACGGTTGGCCAGCACCACAGCCCAGCACACCGGGCACCCCAGCCTATCTCAACGGGCTCCCGAACACAGCACAAGGGGGCCCCCAGCACCACAGCCCGCCTTACTCTCCATCAGAGCCTGTTCAAACCACTCCATAGCAGAGCCTGTCCACACGGCTCCCCTGCACCACAGCCCAGAACACCGGGCTCCCCAGCCCAGCTCAACGGGCTCCCCAGCACAGCACACGGGGCCCCCCAGCACCACAGCCCGCCTGGCTCTCCATCAGAGCCTGTTCAGACCGCTCCCCGGGAGAGCCTGTCCACACGGCTCCCCAGCAACACAGCCCAGCACACCGGGTTCCCCAGCACTGGACACGGGGGGCCCCCAGAACAACAGGCCACCTGGCTCTCCAGCAGAGCCTGTTCACACCGCTCCCCAGCAGAGCCTGTCTCCACGGCACCCCAGCAGCACAGCCCAGCACACCGGGCTCCCCAGCCCAGCACAACGGGTTCCCCAGCACAGCACACGGGGGCCCCCAGCACCACGGCCCGCATGGCTCTCCAGCAGAGCCTGCTCAAACCACACCAGAGCAGAGCCTGTCCACTCGGCTCCCCAGCACCACAGCCCAGCACACCGGGCTCCCCAGCCCAGCTCAACGGGCTCCCCAGCACAGCACACGGGGGCCCCCAGCACCACAGCCCGCCTGGCTGACCAGCAGAGCCTGTCCACACCGCTCCCCTGAAGAGCCTGTCCACACGGCTCCCCAGCAGCAAAGCCCAGCACACCGGGCTCCCCAGCCCAGCTAACCGGGCTCCCCAGCACAGCACATGGCGGCCCCCAGCACTCCAGCCCAGCACACTGGCCTCCCCAGCCGATCTCACCGGGCTCCCCAGCACAGCACACGGGGGCCACCAGCACCACATCCCGCCTGGCTCTCCATCATGGCCTGTTCACACCGCTCCCCAGCAGAGACGGTCCACACGGCTCCCCAGCACCAAAGCCCAGCACACCGGGCACCCCAGCACAGCACACGGGGCCCCCCAGCACCACATCCCGCCTGGCTCTCCAGCAGAGCCTGTTCAAACCTTTCGCCAGCAGAGCCTGTCCACACGGCTCCCCAGCAGCACAGCCCATCACACCGGGCTCCCCGGCCCAGCCCACCGGGCTCCCCAGCACAGCACACGGGGCCCCCCAGCACCACAGCCCGCCTGGCTCTCCATCAGAGCCATTTCAAACCGCTCCCCAGCAGAGCCTGTCCACACGGCTCCCCAGCACCACAGCCCAACACACCGGGCTCCGAAGCCCAGCTCAACGGGCTCAACAGCACAGCACACGGGGCCCCCAGAACCACAGCCCACCTGGCTCTCCATCATAGCCATTTCAAACCGCTCCCCAGCAGAGCCTGTCCACACGGCTCCACTGCAGCACAGCCCAGAACACCGGGCTCCCCAGCCCAGCTCACGGGGCCCACCAGCACCACAGCCCACCTGGCTCTAAATCTGAGCCTGTTCAAACCTTTCCCCAGCAGACACTGTCCATTCGGCTCCCCAGCAGCACAGCCATGTACACCGGGCTCCCCAGCCCAGCTAACCGGGCTCCACAGCACAGCACACGGGGGCCACCAGCACCACATCCCGCCTAGCTCTCCATCATGGCCTGTTCACACCGCTCCCCAGCAGAGCCTGTCCACACGGCTCCCAAGCACCATAGCCCAGCACACTGGGCTCCCCAGCCCAGCTCACAGGGCTCCCCAGCACAGCACACGGGGCCCCCCAGCACCATAGCCTGCCTGTCTCTCCAACAAAGCCTGTTCACACCCCTCCACAGATGAGCCTGTCTACACGGCTCCCCAGCACAACAGCCCAGCACACCGGGCTCCCCAGCCCAGCTCACCGGGCTCCCCAGCACAGCACTCGGGCCCCCCCAGCACCATAGCCCACCTGGCTCTCCATCAAAGCCTGTTCACACCGCTCCCCAGCAGAGCCTGTCTACACGGCTCCCAAGCACAACAGCCCAGCACACCGGGCTCCCCAGCCTAGCTCAACGGGCTCCCGAACACAGCACAAGGGGGCCCCCAGCACCACAGCCCGCCTTACTCTCCATCAGAGCCTGTTCAAACCACTCCACAGCAGAGCCTGTCCACACGGCTCCCCTGCACCACAGCCCAAAACACCGGGCTCCCCAGCCCAGCTCAACGGGCTCCCCAGCACAGCACACGGGGCCCCCCAGCACCACAGCCCGCCTGGCTCTCCATCAGAGCCTGTTCACACCGCTCCCCGGGAGAGCCTGTCCACACGGCTCCCCAGAACCACAGCCCAGCACACCGGGTTCCCCAGCACTGGACACGGGGGGCCCCCAGAACAACAGGCCACCTGGCTCTCCAGCAGAGCCTGTTCACACCGCTCCCCAGCAGAGCCTGTCTCCACGGCTCCCCAGCAGCACAGCCCAGCACACCGGGCTCCCCAGCCCAGCACAACGGGTTCCCCAGCACAGCACACGGGGGCCCCCAGCACCACGGCCCGCATGGCTTTCCAGCAGAGCCTGTTCAAACCACACCAGAGCAGAGCCTGTCCACTCGGCTCCCCAGCTCCACAGCCCAGCACACCGGGCTCCCCAGCCCAGCTAAACGGGCTCCCCAGCACAGCACACGGGGTCCCCCAGCACCACACCCCGCCTGGCTGACCAGCAGAGCCTGTCCACACCGCTCCCCTGAAGAGCCTGTCCACACGGCTCCCCAGCAGCAAAGCCCAGCACACCGGGCTCCCCAGCCCAGCTCACCGGGCTCCCCAGCAATGCACATGGCGGCCCCCAGCACTCCAGCCCAGCACACTGGCCTCCCCAGCCGATATCACCGGGCTCCCCAGCACAGCACACGGGGGCCACCAGCACCACATCCCGCCAGGCTCTCCATCATGGCCTGTTCACACCGCTCCCCACCAGAGACGGTCCACACGGCTCCCCAGCACCAAAGCCCAGCACACCGGGCACCCCAGCACAGCACACGGGGCCCCCCAGCACCACATCCCGCCTGGCTCTCCAGCAGAGCCTGTTCAAACCACTCGCCAGCAGAGCCTGTCCACACGGCTCCCCAGCAGCACAGCCCATCACACCGGGCTCCCCGGCCCAGCCCACCGGGCTCCACAGCACAACACACGGGGCCCCCCAGCACCACAGCCCGCCTGGCTCTCCATCAGAGCCATTTCAAACCGCTCCCCAGCAGAGCCTGTCCACACGGCTCCCCAGCAACACAGCCCAACACACCGGGCTCCGAAGCCCAGCTCAACGGGCTCAACAGCACAGCACACGGGGCCCCCCAGAACCACAGCCCACCTGGCTCTCCATCATAGCCATTTCAAACCGCTCCCCAGCAGAGCCTGTCCACACGGCTCCCCAGCACCACAGCCCAGCTCACCGGGCTCTCCAGCACTGCACACGGGGCCCCCCAGCACCACAGCCCGCCTGGCTCTCGAGCAGAGCCTCTTCACACCGCTCCCCAGCAGAGCCTGTCTTCACGGCTCCCCAGCAGCACACCCTAGGACACCAGGCTCCCCAGCCCAGCTCACCGGGCTCCCAATCACGGCACACGGGGCCCCCGAGAACCACAGTCCGCCTGGCTCTCCACCAGATCCTTTTGAAACCACTACCTAGCTGAGCCTGTCTACACGGCTCCCCAGCAGCACAGCCCATCACACCGCAGCACAGCCCGCCTGGCTCTCCAGCAGAGCCTGTTCACACCGCTCCCCAGCAGCACAGATCAGCACACCGGGTTTCCCAGCACAGCACACGGGGGCCCCCAACACCACGGCCCACCTGGCTCTCCAGCAGAGCCTGTTCAAACCACTCCCAAGCAGAGCCGGTCCACACGGCTCCACTGCAGCACAGCCCAGAACACCGGGCTCCCCAGCCCAGCTCACGGGGCCCACCAGCACCACAGCCCACCTGGCTCTAAATCTGAGCCTGTTCAAACCTTTCCCCAGCAGACACTGTCCATTCGGCTCCCCAGCAGCACAGCCATGTACACCGGGCTCCCCAGCCCAGCTAACCGGGCTCCACAGCACAGCACACGGGGGCCACCAGCACCACATCCCGCCTGGCTCTCCATCATGGCCTGTTCACACCGCTCCCCAGCAGAGCCTGTCCACACGGCTCCCCAGCACCACTGCCCAGCACACCGGGCTCCCCAGCCAGGCTAAACGGGCTCCCCAGCACAGAACACGGGGCCCCCCAGCACCACAGCACGCCTGGCTCTGCATCAGAGCCATTTCACACCGCTCCCCAGCAGAGCCTGTCCACACGGCTCCCCAGCACCACTGCCCAGCACACCGGGCTCCACAGCCCAGCTCATCGGGCTCCCAAGCACAGCACACGGGGCCCCCCAGCAGAGCCTGTCTACAGGGTTGGCCAGCACCACAGCCCAGCACACCGGGCTCCCCAGCCCAGCTCACCGGGCGCCCCAGCACAGCACACGGGGGCCCCCAGCACCACATCCCGCCTGGCTCTCCATCAGAGCCATTTCACACCGGTCCCCAGCAGAGCCTTTCCACACAACTCCCCTGCACAACAGCCCAGAACGCCGGGCTCCCCAGCCTACCTCAGCGGGCTCCCCAGCACAGCACACGGGACCCCCCAACACCACAGCCCGCCTGGCTCTCCATCAGCGCCTGTTCACACCGCTCCCCAGCAGAGCCTGTTCACACCGCTCCGCAGCAGAACCTGTCTACGAGGCTCCCCAGCACAACAACTAAGTACACCGGGCTCCCGAGCCCACCTCACCGGGCTCCCCAGCACAGCACACGGGGCCCCCCAGCACCGCAGCCCGCCTGGCTCTCCAGCAGAGCTTTTTGAAACCACTCCCCAGCAGAACCTGTCCACACGGCTCCCCAGCACCACAGCCCAGCACACCGGGCTCCCCAGCCCAGCTCATCAGGCTCCCGAGCA
>JAMOIN010001563.1:0-11691 GCA_024666655.1 Dascyllus trimaculatus
GAACGTCTGGAATCTGGAAACATC
Organism: Dascyllus trimaculatus; assembly: GCA_024666655.1. Classification (NCBI taxonomy): domain Eukaryota; kingdom Metazoa; phylum Chordata; class Actinopteri; family Pomacentridae; genus Dascyllus; species Dascyllus trimaculatus. Next base: position 25 of record JAMOIN010001563.1, read on the forward strand.
AGAACCATGATGGTGGGAAGCTGTGTGACTGAGATATTAGGAAAAATAGGAGCTTTAGTGACCGACGAAAATAACTTTCAAGTGTTTACATGCAGTCGCCTAAATGCAGAAATGGCAATTAAAAGCAAGTCAGTTTCTATGAGACACTGCATTTCTTACGGCATGCAATTTAGCTTTTCTCTGAGGAATATCTGAAACAATCCTTCAGCATCTAATCTAATGTCTTATCTATTATTTTGTGCTCAATTTTCATATAAAGTCAAATGTAATTTCAGAACCATGTTAACGACGATGCAGAAATTTTCTGTAATTTCTAAGAAGGTTTACTGGACAACGCTTTGATGCACAGAGAAACTACTGGTCTCGTCAGAAAGAGGAAGTCCTGCTGTTTATTTGGATATATGGTATGTCATGAAACAGCGGGAACATTATGAGATATTCAGCTTCGACGCAGGAGTGGAAGAGATATTTTTCAGAAGGTTGATCTGTCTTCATGTCAAATTAAGCTGTTACCTCCGCCAAGGAGGTTATGTGATGGTTTGTTTGTTTGTGTTCAAAATAACTCGAAAACTCATAGATGGATTTGGATGAAATTTTCAGGAAATGTGTGAAATGGGACAAGGAAGATATGATGACATGTTGGGACTGATCCGGATCACCGTCTGGATCCAGGATGTTTTTTAATATAAGTGTAACCCGGTGGACAATTAAATGCGGTTTACTCTAAAAGCCACCAGAGGGCACTCTTGTTTTTGGGGTAACCCCCTCTGACCACAAGACATTTTGGGTCTCCATGCGACAGACAGCGACAGTGACGGAGTTCTCTTCCCTTCCTGAGCGACATACGCACGGTTGGGCCGGTATTCTTATCTCCGGTTGTCTAAGAAGCTGGGAGGCTGTTAGGAGCTGCCGCGCTAGAGGCCGCGCCTGTTCATTAGGTCAGATGGGGTGAAGGCCGCATTGTCGGTAGGACATTTGAACTGTATGTAATTACATTTGTATCTGTAACGTTCCATAGAAAATATGTGAACTGGGAGATTGTGTTGGGGTGGACTGAAGCTCCTTGGAGGAGGTCTGAGCTCTCTGAGGGCTTTTCTGGTTTAGAAAGCAGTTGTACTAGAGGGCTTTCTAATAAAAGAAAACTATATGGCTGGCATGACAAAATAACCTAATAAGTTTAAATATTGAGAAATTTTGAGGTTAAGAGCATGTAGTGTTATCGATGGTCTGAATTTACCTGAATAATTTACATACTAGGAATTAAAACCCAACAAAACTATACAGAATACTACTTTACCTGACATTCACCGGACTAGTTTTGTGCTACAAAAATATACATGAACGTGTTTTACCTGAAACTTTCACATGGCAAAAATGTCATTAGAAATCTTCCAGTTGGAGTCTTGAATGTTCAAATACATCTTAGGTCAATTTTATCAGTAGTAGGAAAGGCAATTTTAAACTATTCTGTTGATCTATAGTCGAACATGTTACTTCAATATTTGATTATCACAAAAAACACATTAAAAAACAGTGTATGTTTTTCCATATGCTGATAAAATCATTGCTAAAATGCTAAAAACTTGTCCAAAACAAGCTAAAATTGTAAAAAAAAAATTAATCAAAAACCCAGTCAGACAAACCATAAAGCTGCTTCACACCTTTCTAAAACTTGATTCCGGAAAGTAAATCAACATGAGAGCCACAGTTAGCATTTAGCCAGCAGAGACGTCAAATCTGATGTAAATTCAAAGTGGTTTTTCTCAGCAACACTTTTCTGCACAGACAAGCTACTGGCATCATTTTAAAGGTCAGGTAGTGCAGTTTCATGTGATGTGTGCAACATGCTGCTGCAATAAATACTACAAAAGTAAATCCACTGAGAAGAAGGGATGCAAATTTGGTCCGTTGGGGTGGATCTAGCTCCAACATGTGCTGGACAAATCTGGTTACAAGCCATTTCTCTGGCTAGAAAAGCTAAAAAAAATCTGGTTTCATTTCACCAAGAACACACAGATAAACTTGTTTTTTCTCTTGCAGTGTTTTGCATCCCTCTACGAAGAGCTGCAACATCATTCACCTGCATTTAGATTCGACAGAGCTGGGTGTACTTGTCCAGGCACATTTCAAAGGCGGCAAAACACTGAATAATGTTGAATCAGTGGTGAGATACAGGACAGGTATTAAAAGATTGTGGCTGGAGCAAATTTAATTACAGTTAACATTTAGTGAAGGAGGTAAAAGGAACTAAAACATGAGGAGGAACAGAGGATGTGATGCAAAGCAGTGAAACATTCTGATTCGATGCTAACTGTTCCGCATCACAAAGAGCTTTCTGGATCTTTTATTAAGCTGCAACACATGAGACGAGTTTCCTTCCCACATTAACCACAGACATCTCATCTGGTGTCATTTGTTCAGATCATTCCTCGGAGTAACCACAGGGAGCCCAGCGAGCCATTCATCACCAGTGCTGAGCTCTATTATCGACTTCACTTATCTCCCGTTTCATCGCCGCCTCCTGCAGAGAAGCTTCTAACGTCGTTAAGAAACTCTTTAAACACAAATCTGCCCGTTAACATCCTCCATTATTCCAACTCCGCGGGGACGCCCAGAGCTAAAGTTTGCTGCTGATGAAGGCTCTGAGTGCAGGAATGTAGACGACGAGCTGAGGTTGGAAATAAGTTTTAACTAAATCTGAAATAAAAACAGCGACGAGTAAATGAAAGCTGAGAAACTGAACCTGTGAGGCATCAAACTTGCAGACGAAGGCAAAATGAGGATCACAACAAAAGAGACATGATCATTTTGCTACAGCTAGCGCCAAGATACAAACCAACATACATGTAGACGACTGCATGGGTCTCTTCCTGTGCCAAATGTTTGTTTACATACGTTGCACATGTGTATCATACATTTACAAAGATTTATACCCTATGTTGCTATGTTAGCGGTGTCTCTGCGGACACTTAGCTCCCCGCCTGTGATTTAACACTAGCTTAGCATCATTAGAATAAGCCTCTGGTAGCTAGCTAAACCACAACAGCCTTCAGACAACTTTTTTACAACTTGAAATTTGTCCATAATAACCGAGTTCAGACCAAAATAGTTTAAATTGTTCCAAAAGAATCAGAATTTGTTGAAAAAAAACAAACAAAAACTTCGAAATTATTCAAAATCTCCCCGGAATTACTCAAGAATGGTCAGAAATGATGAAAACTTGTACAAAATGCCTCAAAAATAGACCAAAGTGACTCATAAACTGGCAAAAAATGCATCAAAATTTGTCCAATAAGGGCGGTCAGCAAACACACCTGTAACTCCATCCCGTTAAACAGTAACTGGTGGAGCAACCAGGTATTACAGCTGATCTACAATACATTCTCTAACATGTATGCACCTCATGATCTGCCTCAGTTATCACAGTTTCAATCTATTAAATTATTAACAGCAATCGATACATCCCCATTCATTCTTAATCAGTAGCGTAGACGAAGTGCTGGACTGAACAACCATCAAAACCAGCAAGTAGTGAAACTTTCACTCATCACATTTAATCGAATGTCAACACATAAAAGTCCACCAGCAGCAGCAGCAGCAGCGTTTCCTCAAATTAGCTCTGAAAGATGAGAAAATCCTAGCTTAGCATCTTTAGCATGAGTCTCGGGTAGCTAGCTAACCTGGACAGCTAGCTAACCAGCCACCATTGTATAACATGACACTGCAGAGTTCATCAACACAACTGTCACAGTTAGCTGTTAGAGAGCAGGAAGGTGCATTTGAATTCATGAACGTTCATGGGCGGTCAGCAAACACACCTGTAACTCCATCTCAGTAAACTGCAAGAGGCTACACCTGGTGGAACAACCAGGTACTAAAGCTAATCTACAATACATTTTCTGACATTACAGACTTTTCTGTCAGTAAATACAATTTTAATTGAATTATTTCCAGCTATTAATCAATTAACAATTATATAACATAACTAATTAATAGAGCAGAAAAAAGCTTGACTGACGAACCCATGATAGCATCCAACCTTAATCTACAATGCCAAAAACCAGCAAGTAGCGAAACTCTAGCAACACAAAGTCTTAAATGTCATCACATATAAAAAGTCCACCAGCAGCAGCATTCGCTCAAAGTAGCTCCGATAGCATCTTTAGCATGTGACTCAGCAAGCTAGCTAGCTTAACCAGACAATCACCAAACATCTTTTTATTACTAGATACTGCTGAGTTCATCATTATGACCTCCATAGTTAGCAGTTAGTAGTTAGACAGCAGGAAGGTGCGCTTGTTTTACGAATGTTTAGGGGCGGTCAGCAAACACACCTGTAACTCCATCTCATCAAACAGTAACAGGCTCCACCTGGTGGCACAACTACAGCTAATCTACGATACATTTTCTGACATGGCTTTGGACTGACCAACCAATGGCACCATCCAACCTGAAGCTAAAATGATAAAAAAAAACACCTGAAAATACTGAAAACCGTACACATCACATTACTTCAAATGTCAACACATACAGCAACTCAACCAGCAACAGCAGCAGCATTTGTATAAAACATGTTCCAACAGCAACACAGGAGTGTAGCTTCACTCCAAAATGACCAGAACCCCAGCAGCAGATCCAGACTGTTTCCATCACAAACCTTCCAGCTCAGTTAAACCATGAACCAGCAGAACATCCTATACTTACATCCGACCATCATCATGGCCACGGAGAAGATCTTCTCTCCGTCGGTGCTCGGGGCGATGTTTCCGAAGCCGATGGTGGTCAGGCTGGTCATGGTGAAGTACAGCGAGGTGATGTACAGGGAGTCTTTACCGGGTCCGCCCTCCCATTGGCCAGAACCGCTGGCGTTGTACCGGTACGGCGACCCGATGCTGATGGCCAACTGGTACAGCCAACTGTCCATCTTTATGGTGTTGGTGGCCTCGTCGATCACCTCGTAGTCTCCGATGCTGTACCTGATGGGTTGCACGAACAATATGAGATCCACTGTTCTGAAAACTGGTTTTCTGAGGAACAAACTCATCTTAAAAACACCTAAAACATCTGAATACACACAACCTCCAACATAAACTCCTTTAAACATCTGAATTTAATGGAATCCATGCTTCCCTTCATTTGCTTATAAGAATATTCAACAGGCCACTTCAGCAAACCTTAATTATGCTTATTAAAACCATTAATCATTAGCATAATCATCTATGAGGAGATGCTACTGTTGTGTTTCATGTTAGTGTGTATTTGTAATTAAAGGATGATTTTTAGGAAGCAGGAAGCTGTTGGTTGCTAAAGGGCAGAAGTAAATTAGCATTTCACTGGATACCATACGGAAGAAACAGAGTTAAACTTGTAGCAAGCAAAAGAGCAGCAGCAGCAGCTTTGTGCTACACAACGTTTAGCATGAATAAACTATTAGGTAGTGGCAGGAGGAGGGTTTGGATGGGAGAAAGTTCCCTGCGTGAGGCTAAAACCCATAAAAAATCCAACGTACCAGATGCAGGCGAGCCAGTGGGCCACCAGTCCGAACACGCAGACCAGCAGAACCAGAACAGCTGCTCCATATTCCAGGTAATGGTCCAGCTTTCTGGCCACTCGGCCGAGACGAAGCAGCCGGACCACCTTCAGGGAGCTGAACAGGCTGCTGATGCCCTGAGGAGGCAGAAGACGGAGGAAAAAAGGGGTAAAAGAAGGTAGAAAATGAGGGCAGACTCACTTATTACGGGTAAAACTTAGTATAAATGAATGTGCTGCTAGTTTGCTAAAGCTGCGTCCCGGTTAACTTCATGCTTTAAGATAATAGACTTGCTCAAAAGAGGCTCTAGAAGACCCCGAATAAGTTGAATAAATCATCCAGGCCAAGGTCACTTTATGTTCTTTAAATAAAGCAACAATGGCAGGTTTGTGATCCCGGACGAGCCCCCAAGAAACTGCTTTAAAGAACACTGTGGGCTCGTTTTTCACTGCAACATAAAGTCCTGCACCTCTCTGGAAACAGAACAACCACGAAGAAGGAGAGAGAATGAAGAAATGCCTTCTGTGTCGTTATTATTGGACAGGTTTTTGCCTTTTATGACAAATTTGAGCAACTTCGGCCTCGTTTTTTGTCATTTTTGACCAATTTTACGTCATGTTGAACAAATTCGCAGACACTTTGGAGAAGATTTTGAATGAGTTACTGTCAATTTATACAAATTTAAAGGTAATTTTGAATAAATTTGGAGTCATTTTGCGCAGATTTGAATCATTAGCGACAAAGTTTTGAAAAACGTTGTCTCCACATTCTACAGATGAACAGCTGAATGCATCTTCCAACAACTCGCTTTGAGCCGTGCCACATTCATCTTGTCGTTTCGTCTCATTTTGAGTCTCATTTTTGTTGTTTTGAGTCTCAGTTGTGTCATTTTGTGTCTCTTTGTGGTCAATTCATCTCCACATACCACAGATATCCAATTATTTCCATTTTCACAGCCTTTATAGTCTTTTTCTCTCTACTCTGTTCATCATCTGTAGAAAGATGTTTCACCATGCTGGATGCATCTTCCAACAACTTGCTCCTCCTATTCTGTGCAGTATGACACAGTTAGTAGGAATATGGGGACTCTCCATATTATGGATATTTAATTTGTTTCCATCTGTCTCCTTGCTGCTTTGTGGAAACACTGCCTGCAGTTCAACCAAAGAAACTTTCCGAATTCTTGGGACATGACTGTTTGTCACAGCTAAGACACTAATAGCTTCATGGTTGGACTGAGGAGAACAGATTTTTTTACAGACTGTATTTTCTGCAAATGGTTAATTTTTGGTTATATGTTTAATAGTTAATGTAAAACAAGGTGTTTTTGATGAAATACAACGTTTTTAAGCCTTTGTTTGGCTAAGTTTCCTGAATTTTTGTGACCTGACTGTTGGTCACAGCTGAGTCTTTAAAGGCTTCCTGGTTTTGTTGAGGAGCAAAGAATTTTTTGTTTTTTACAGAATCCTGTTTGTACAAGCGGTTCATTTTTGGCAAGGTTTAAAATGAGACATTTCCAAGCTTGGATTTGGTCACGTTTCCCAACAGAATGGCGGATGAGTAGTTCAAAGGCAGCCAGAGAGTTCACAATCCATCAGATGTTTCTGTCTGCTGGTTTTATAGTTTCTGCCTCTGATGAATTGTGTAATTGTGGCTTTTTTTCTAAAGACAAACTGACTTTTAAACCTGCAGCAAGACACAGAATCTGTCCAGCGTCCCTTTAACAGAGAAAGTAAAGACTATCTGAGCACAAAAGCCGCACATAATCCTGCAAGTTTAACCGATACGAAGTTTTATATATAGTCTAAGAGATGCTGAGTCCTACTTTCCAAAGATGAAAAGCTCAGTAGAGATGGAAGTCGTCCCCTTAGATGAACCTTTATTCTAGGATTCTTATGTAAAACACCCACATGAGATAAAACATAGGAGAAAATACATTTAGTTTCTCTAGAAATGATTAAACATGTAAACAACAGACCATAGAAATAAATGACAACCTGAGAGCTTAACTTCAAACTGGAAAAGTCCATTTTGTCCCCTGAAACTTCTGCAGGTCTTTACATCGCAACAGAAATACAACCCATCAGCCTCCAGAGTCCTAAATCCTCCCTCATGAGGACGGTTTTACATTCACGTATCGCCTTCCTCTGCGCTCGTATCGCCTGTTTTTATTCATGTGCGTGGATTTTGAGACTCATTAAACACCACAGACTTGTTTCCACACTTTCTGGACCTGATCCGAGAACTGAAGAGGTGCATTCAAAAGCCTCTCGAAGGTGTTTCAGATCGTTCTCAGTCAAAAAGCAACATGTGGGGCGGCTGCTGAAGAAGACAACCTCACAAAATATAACTTCTCTGATTGCTAGGCGAGTTGTTATTTGTGCATAGAAACACTAAAACCCTGCTTACTCATAATAATCATCATCACTGAGTAAACTGATGGACTCTCTGCAGCTGAACAAAGTTAAATTCGAAGGATAAAACTCTCTGAACTCGGATGCTGTTGAAATCTGATCAGGAATAGATCCGTAGGAGGTGGAACCACAAAAAAAATTCATATCATCTTGTCGTATTTTCACTTAAATGTAATAAAAACCGGCTCATTAATCCGTAAACAGAGGGGTTTTTTTCTGTTGGTGCTGCGGCAATTAAAAGTTTTTGTAAAGTTAGTTGATACAGAGACACAATAAAAAACAGCAGTGAGCTTGTTAGGCTGCTTTCTGCCCACCTGCAAACTAATATTTCCCTTTAGAAGGTATTTTTTTAATCTCTGGAACAAACAAACAGAAAATATTTCCTTACATCCACACGAGGTAGATAAAGATGTTAAGAGCTTCTTCTGTAAGACAGTGAGAGTAATATTCCGTAAGTTTCCACTGCTTAGTTTATAGAAAGCGAAACTAGAACGCCGACTTTTATATCCTGAGCCACATCTTCTCATCCATCAACATAATTTCTAAATGTCATTTGGAAATTATTTGTTATGCAGCTTAAAGCTCAGGGGGGAAACCAGGAAAATGTCTCTGCAAAAACAGAGAAAAGCACTTCTTGGCCTCCATAACTGCGGCGGTTCTGGGGGGGGCCAAGGGGTGCCCCAGTAAAACTGAACCTGGACCCCCGACTCCACGGCAAACAAATATTATACCATAAAAAAAGCTTTGGTATCGCGCCGATGTGACGGGCGGAACAAATGCGTGTGGCTCTAGGTTCCATTCGGACCCTTAGAGCGCTGCAGGCTCTACAGAAGAGACCCCATCGACATCAATGGTCTGAGGTCATTAAGCATCAAAGAAGTCATTGTCATGGTGCCCGATGTCACTCAGGTGTGACATACTGCTGACGTTTGTTTTAGTCAACAGACACATTATTTTGGCTTTGAAAGTACCTCTACTCCATATACTACAAGGATATAGTCAATTTAGTTTGTTCTGAACATATTATCGCTGGTCTGAGGTCATTAAGCATCACAGAAGTCATTGTCATGGTGCCCATTGTCACTCAGGTGTCAGACACTGCTGACGTTTCTGTTTCAGTCAGTACCTCTATTACATATACTACTGAGATATAGTCAATCTCAGTTTGTCTTAAAAACACATGAGCTCTGATTGGAGGTCATTAAGCGTCAAACAAGTCACTGTCATGGTGCCCGTTGTCACTCAGGTGTTAGACACTGTCGATATTTCAGTTTTAGTCAACAGATACATTATTTTGGCTGCAAAAGTACCTCGACTACATATACCACGAGGATATAGTAGTAGCTGGTGTAGTTTGTCTTGAACACATTATCGCTGGTCTGAGGTCATTAAACATCACAGAAGTCACTGTCATGGTGCCCGTTGTCACTCAGGTGTCAGACACTGCCGATATTTCAGTTTTTAGTCAACAGGACACATTATTTTGGCTGCAAATGTACCTCTACTACATGTATTACTGAGAAAGAGTCAACATCAGTTTGTCTTAAACATATAAGCTCTGTTTGGAGGTCATTAACGGCCACATAAGTCTTTGTCATGGTGCCCCTTTGCTAGCTAAACCCCCACAATGCTCCCCGCTTGCCAACACGACTTATTCCTCTGGTCTCTAAAGTGTTTATTATCAGGGAAAATGGTATCAGATTTGGACTCTGTATCTTTAGATGCTAAATATTAAATCATTCGGACTGGAGGCAAGAAAACCCGTATTCGAAACATCCCTAATAACTAGTACGCGAGTCACACAATAGAGTTTTTCTTTTCCCTATAAAGAGCAGAAACATTATGTGATGCTGTCAGAGGTTGTGAATAGAAAGCATCTGCCACATGCCTGACCCACTGGAGCCTAAATGATGATGATAAAAGTGTTCAGCAAGTGTTTGAACACCAGCAATAACACAGCTGGCTGCAGGCTTTGTGTTTCTTTGTGTTATTGTGAGAACTTCCCCTGAATCCACGTCCTGCCTTTAGATTTTCAGCTTCACCTCGGCGCTGATGTGTTGTGTACAGTAACACTATGAAAAGAGCTGTGGTGCCGTTTATTCACTTCGTCCCATTCACGCTCACTGACGGGTAAAACATGGCGTGCTGTTGATGCTTCAGGCTTTTCTGCTCAGTTTGTTTTTTTTTCCCACAGTGGTTTTTCCCCAAAGTGACTGATTCAGAATCAGCAGCAGTAAATGTACTGAACCCAGACCCAATGATACCAGCGGGTTAGTCAGAACAGAATTTAGGTAATGCTGTCTGTGTGGCTGCTAAAGTGTGGTCTACTTTCCCATCAAATGCAAAAAACAAACCAAAAAAACAAGGAAATGGGACCATTTTTAGTTTAAAATGGAAAAATCTGACACTGGAGTAACCAAACTAGAGAACCACACTGCTACCATTGATTTCTAAAGTTACTGGTCATTGGGAAAATGGAATTATGGGCCTGTTTGGTTGTTTCTTTCATTGTCAGATCAAATAGAAAAACATAAACAATGGGTTCATTATGTTGATTTCCATTGTTGTGTGTCTGAAATGGAGAAAAAGGCCAATTTAGTTGTTTTTTGGTTGTTGTTGTTAGTTTGAAATGGAGAAAAAGGCCAATTTTGTTGTTTTTTGGTTGTTGTTGTTTGTCTGAAATGGAAAAAAAGGTCAGTTTTGTTGTTTTTTGGTTGTTGTTGTTGGTTTGAAATGGAGAAAAAGGCCAATTTAGTTGTTTTTTGGTTGTTGTTGTTTGTCTGAAATGGAGAAAAAGGCCAATTTAGTTGTTTTTTGGCTGTTTGTTTTTGTTTTGAAATGGAGAAAAAGGCCAATTTAGTTGATTTTGGCTGTTTGTTTTTGTTTTGAAATGGAGAAAATTGCCAATTTAGTTGTTTTTTGGTTGTTGTTGTTTGTCTGAAATGGAGAAAAAGGCCAATTTAGTTGTTTTTTGGCTGTTTGTTTTTGTTTTGAAATGGAGAAAAAGGCCAATTTTGTTGTTTTTTAGTTGTTAGTTTGAAATGGAGAAAAAGGCCAATTTTGTTGTTTTTTGGTTGTTAAACGCGGTTTACTCTAAAAGCCACCAGAGGGCACTCTTGTTTTTGGGGTAACCCCCTCTGACCACATGACATTTTGGGTCTCCACGCGACAGACAGCGACAGTGACGGAGTTCTCTCTCCTTCCTGAGCGACATACACACGGTTGGGCCGGCATTCTTATCTCCGGTTGTCTAAGAAGCTGGGAGGCTGTTAGGAGCTGCCGCGCTAGAGGCCGCGCCTGTTCATTAGGTCGGATGGGGTGAAGGCCGCATTGTTGGTAGGACATTTGAACTGTATGTAATTACATTTGTATCTGTAACGTTCCATAGAAAATATGTGAACTGGGAGATTGTGTTGGGGGTGGACTGAAGCTCCATGGTGGAGGTATGAGCTCTCTGAGGGCTTTTTAGTTCTTTCTGTTTCTGCGGGCTGATAAATGGTCTCATTTTACTGTTTGTTTCTCTAGATGCTTTTTTCTATCCAACATGTTTAATATTACCAGCTCTGATGAGTCTGTGAACCTTTCAGGAGTTTTCAGACTGAATCTATAAAACCCTCACATTATTGAATAAACTGGGCCAAACATGGGTTCAGACTGAGATCCCAGACAAAGATTTGCGATTTATCCCCTGAATCGGAGGTAAATAGACCCAAAACTATTGTA
>JAMOIN010000703.1:0-11685 GCA_024666655.1 Dascyllus trimaculatus
CTGACACACAGAGGGCGAGGCTAAAATCAGAGGTATTCTAGCGGGACTCTGGCGGCACTGAGGCCGGGTACCTGCGCTGAGCTCCGCCGGCTGGAGGTGCAGCAGGTCGGCGGTGAACTGGAAACCAGCGCTGACCAGTTTCACCTTCACAATGGGACTCAGACACAAACTGGACACCGGTCTGTGCATCTTCAAAGCCTCCCGCCATGACAGCTCTCCCAGCATGCATCTCACCGGGGAGCAGGGCTGGCTTTTCAAAATAAGAGCTTCTGTTTGCCGTATAACAGGCTGTGTGTTTGTCAGGCAGCAGGGTGGATGGACGACTATTTTAACGCAACTTCACACTCCTTCTTCATGCACACGTGTTTATTTTCATGCGTTTTAAGGCTGAATTATTAAAAAAAATTAATTTCACACAATGTAAATCATCAAACTGCAGCTGAGGATCAATGATGCTGGTATGTTTTGATTATTCTGTAATTAACGATCAGCTCTTGGCTGTTTGGCCGCTGGGATGTTTCAGTGATCACATCTGAACTCAGCTGTATGGAAATGAAAAACCTGTTTCATATCAAAGCACCACGTTTTATTCTGAAGGCATCACCGGAAGCTGTGTGAGCGATTCTTCTTCAGTGTGACGCAGCGTGTCGTCATTCAGACGCGACAGTTTGTCCACGTGAGGAGCTGCGGAGACGTTAGTTTCTAAAAGGTGAGATCTGATGTGACTTCAGGGTTCAGGAGCTCAGATCAGCTGCTGTTGTTGTTGTTGTTGTTGTTGTTGTTTACTTTGTTTGTTCTGTTATTCTAACTGCTCATTAACGACCGTCAACAGAGTGAGTCTGTTAGAGAGAAACGTTTCTGTGTCGTTCGTGTGAACAGTGATGGAGAGAAGAGAGGAAGAGGAGGAGGAGGAGGAGATGAAGGACACCGAGCAGGAAGGAGGAGAAGCTGCAGACAGGACAGGTGATGATGATGAGGAGGAGGAGGAGCAGAAAAACAAAGATGGCGGTGATGAAGATGCTGCTACGATGAAGAAGAAGAAGAGTGATAGCGCAGACAGGAAGTGTGTTCCAGGCATCATCTACCTGGGTCACATCCCTCCGAGGCTCCGCCCCAAACACCTGAGGAACCTGCTGTCAGTCCACGGAGAGATCGGACGCGTCTTCCTGCAGCCAGAAGGTACAAGTACTGCAGAGTACACACAAGTACTGCAGAGTACACACTAGTACTGCAGAGTACACACTAGTACTGCAGAGTACACACAAGTACTGCAGAGTACACACTAGTACTGCAGAGTACACACAAGTACTGCAGAGTACACACAAGTACTACAGAGTACACACTAGTACTACAGAGTACACACTAGTACTGCAGAGTACACACTAGTACTGCAGAGTACACACTAGTACTGCAGAGTACACACTAGTACTGCAGAGTACACACAAGTACTGCAGAGTACACACAAGTACTGCAGAGTACACACTAGTACTGCAGAGTACACACTAGTACTACAGAGTACACACAAGTACTGCAGAGTACACACAAGTACTGCAGAGTACACACTAGTACTGCAGAGTACACACTAGTACTGCAGAGTACACACTAGTACTGCAGAGTACACACTATTGAGTACAGTACATATGAAGGTGTTGATGACATCATAGATGCTCCATGAATGCTGTACTGTTCAGCTGAGCAGTAATCTGATTACTTTAACATGGTACAGTTTAGAGTACTTCAGGTGGTGTTCTACAGGTGTGTACTTTAATACTGTAAGTACTGCAGTACTCTGAGGTGTGTGACCGTCTGATCGGTGTATGGATCCTTCAGACAGCCAGGTGAGGAGGTCGAAGAAGAGGTCGGGGTTGCGCAGGTGTGACTTCACCGAAGGTTGGGTGGAGTTCAGAGACAAACGAGTGGCGAAGCGAGTGGCGGCGTCGCTGCACAACACGCCCATGGGAACCAGGAAACGCCAGCGCTTCTCCTCAGACCTGTGGTGCATCAAGGTACGTCTGCTCCCAGCTGCCTTCCACCGTTACTACCTGAGTTGCCTCACACACTCCACACCTGTGTCTACCTGTGCTCAGTACCTGCACAGGTTCCAGTGGACTCACCTGAGCGAGCGCTTGGCCTACGAGCAGACGGTGCTGCAGCAGAGACTCCGAACCGAAGTGTCGCAGGCCAAGAAAGAAACCAACTTTTACCTAAACAACGTGGAGAAGAGCGCTCACCTGGACAAGCTGAGAAAGAAGAGGCAGAGAGATGGGGAACAGGTGAGCTCCACAGGCCACGCCCACACCACACCTGCTCAGGTACAACTCTGTATAACTTTATTTGTCCCGTCAGGTGGAGGAGAAGACGTGGGACTTTACTCAGCGACAGACAGAGGAGGAGATCCAGAGGAAGAAGAAGAAGAAGGACTCAGTTACCCAGAAGCACCTGGACAAGGCCCGCATCATCCAGCAGAAGAGCCAATCAAACGTCTCGCTGCTGGCCAAGATCTTCAACCAATCAGAGAGGCAGCAGGGAGGCAGCTGATTGGCTGCTGGACTGTTTTCAGAGACACTTTGTGACGAACTGACACGCCCAGCCTCAGCAGCCACTCACAGCTGAGGGGGCGGAGCCAACGACCACCTGATGACATCAGGAAATTTTCAGACCTTTCATCTTGAATGAAGATCCGATCAGATCAAAGAACAGCTGGCTGTCGTTCTTCAGGACAGGAATCTACCTGCACACTGAGAACACCTGGACAACACCTGGAGCTCTGGGTCTCCAGTTTAGTTCAGTTCAGCAGATCTCTGTCGTCCTCTTTAGTGTTTTTTATGGCTTTAAATATTCTGAAGCTTGATTTTATTTTGTCGTTTCTTCTCTTCTTGTATCTCGAACATATTAAAGTTAAAGTGTGGATCAGAGTCTCCTCCAGTGTCTGGTTCAGTCCACAGGTCTTCAGTTTACCGTCACAGAGGAGGAAAGAAACCAGGAAACGTTCTCAGTGGAGATTAAACCAGAATGTAGACATTAGTGCAGATCAGATGGAAGACAGAGCTGAGCTTCCTGTGGTCTGAAGTAAATCCTGACTCACTTCCTGTCCGTCTCCAGTTTCCTCTGACCAGAGATCAACCAGTCGCTGCTCCGACCTCCAGTCTGATGCTCAGGTCAGAGAAACATTCTTATGAACAGAAGATCAGAGAAGAAGAGTCTGAGACGTCTTCAGTTTAACAACAGAAAGGAAGGAGGCTCACGCTCCGATCAATGGCTTGTAGCTGATCAATTATCAGTTCGTAGGTTTGAAGTCTGACAGCGGCTCAGAAAGCAGCTTTCAGCATCTTTATTTTCACACAAGAACAAACGGCTCACACAGACGCATGTAGAAAACCTTTACATCACTGTGACGTCACTGTGATGTCACTGTGACAGGGAGGAGGGGGCGGGGTCAGGGCTGTTTCAAGGCACTGTTTATTATATGAACATAGAAAGGAGAGCTGAGGACGCCTCAGGTTCAGCTACGCAGATCAATACTGTCGTCAGTAACACAGTGACGGGAAGCTACAGTGTGCTTTTCTAATAGAGGTTCAGCAGTCTCTGATCAATAATCAATAATCCTCTCACAGGTACAGCAGGAGGCAGCAGACAGGCAGGAACACAGAAACCAACAGAAAAACCAGAACAGAGAGAGAAAAGGAGATTCCTGCAGGAGGGAAACTAAACTCGACCTGTAGCGTGTTCAGGACAACATGCCGTGTAACCAGCTGTAGCGTGTTCAGGACAACATGCCGTGTAACCAGCTGTAGCGTGTTCAGGACAACATGCCGTGTAACCAGCTGTAGCGTGTTCAGATTAATCTGAGGCCGAATCCAAACATGTTTCTTCTGAACTCAGTCATTTTTCAACAGATTTTAATTTAAGTGTTCGGGTTGAACATACAAACATATAAAATCACTACAGGCTGGTTGGTTAATCAAACATCAGCTGTCAGATCAATGAGTCTGATCAGGAACTTCAGGGGATCAAAACGTGACCCTGAGGAACACCTGAGGAACCTGCACTGCCAAGGAGGTCGAACCTATCCAGGCTCTGTTCACCTTAAATGGATCAACATGAGATCCATGTGCAGCACCGGTTACCACGGTGATCTGACTGTGCAGCATCGGTTACCACGGTGATCTGACTGTGCAGCACCGGTTACCACGGTGATCTGACTGTGCAGCATCGGTTACCACGGTGATCTGACTGTGCAGCACCGGTTACCACGGTGATCTGACTGTGCAGCATCGGTTACCATGGTGATCTGACTGTGCAGCATTGGTTACCACGGTGATCTGACTGTGCAGCATCGGTTACCATGGTGATCTGACTGTGCAGCATCGGTTACCATGGTGATGCAGCAGGTTTAAACTCTGGCTTTAGGCTCAACACAGTAATCTGAAGATGAGATGTGAAACGGCAGACTGAAAACTCACTATGCAGAAATTCTTTTGATTTATGTAAAACAGAACAACACACAGCTGCCAGGTGAGTCTGTCCAGGTGAGTCCGTCCAGGTGAGTCCGTCCAGGTGAGTCCGTCCAGGTGTGCTTATACCTGCCTGTCAGACACATTTAACATGTGACTGAAGCAGGTTTAATACCACTGGGAGAAACAGTGAAGAACCGTGGAGCCGCAGCTGCTGCAAACATGACGGCAAATCAGGTCTGGATCAGGTCTGGATCAGGTCTGGATCAGGTCTGGATTCAGCCTCAGAGATCATCAGCCAGCCAATCAATTGATTGATCGATTGATCAACCATCTAGTCAGTCTCTTATTTTACGTATCAGCAGTCAAACAGTCGAGATGATAGTTTCCCTCCTTCCATGAATTCATCAGTCAGACAGAAATTGTGAGTGTGTGTGTGTGTGTGTGTGTGTGTGTGTGTGTGTGTGTGTGTGAGAGTCTATGAGTGCAGCCATGCATGCTGCAGACACTGCGCCGCCGTCGCTCTGCGATCAGGCTGCAGCTCCAACATGGTCAGCAGGAAGTCGCTGAACTGAGCCGCCTGGTCCAGCGGCCACTCGTACTTCTCCAACAGAACCTCGAACAAACCCCACGGCTTCAGGCTGGAGATGTGACGCAGCTCACCTGGACAGGTGGGACAGGTGGGAGAGGTGGGACAGGTGGGACAGGTGGGAGAGGTGGGACAGGTGGGAGAGGTGGGACAGGTGGGAGAGGTGCAGGCAGACAACAAACCCTCTGTTACAAAGTCTGGAGATAGAGATCTGAAAGAAGGACAACGACTCCAAGGGTGCATTTAACTCACACTGCAAATCAGACAGACAGACAGGTAGACAGACAGACAGGTAGACAGACAGACAGGTAGACACAGACTGTCTCACCTCTCCTGTTGAAGTACTCTCTGGAGTACCTGCCAGACAGAGCGAAGGGCACAGGAATGGGGCCGAGCAGCTCGATGATGTGAGCGATGTGATCTGAACACAGTAAAAGTACACACTGAAGTACGACACAGTACTTTAGTACACTAATGTGACACTGCAGTAGTGTGTGTAGTACTGCTGGGTGTACTCAGTGTAGTATTACTGCAGTAGTACCTTCATCTCTGGTGTAATCTTCTCCTGAATGTGGTTCGAACAGATAATCTCCTGTTGCCAACTCGAAGGCCTGAAACATGATCAGTCAGTCACATGGTACACCTGAACACACCTGAACGCACCTGAACGCACCTGAACACACCTGAACACACCTGAACACACCTGAACACACCTGAACACACCTGGACGCACCTGAGGAAACACCTGAGGACACCTGAAGACACCTGAGGACACTCCCACCTGTACGGTACAGGACATACTGTCACATCAGCGTGCATCTGTACACTGTGAGTGTGTTTCTAGTTTGTCAGTGTTTGTTCTGAAGCAGCTCTGGATCTTTGTTCAGAGCTGCTGTCTCAGTCTCAGCATTGCTTCACTCAGGTGACCTCAGGTGACCTCAGGTGACCTCAGGTGACCATTTCCCTCCAGACTGTCTCAGATCTCTGAGGTCCTCCTTCCTCTGGAGGTTAGAGCTCAGGTGTTCCCAGGTCCTCTGAGCTCTAAACCTCCAGAGGAAGGTGGACCTCAGAGTACAGAGACACTGAGGACAGCATCTACTGAGGTTCTGGACCTCCGTCAGTCCTACCATGCAGGCGGTGCTCCAGATGTCGGCCGGCGGTCCGTATTCTGCTCCGATCAGAACCTCCAGAGCTCGGTACTGTCGGGTCTGAATGTCCTCTGTGAAGTGTTTGTGCTGAAAGAGCATAGACAGACAGAGAGGACGTGTCTGATTGGTCAGATGTGAAGGTAAACAGAACACAGAGCAGGAAGTGATGAAGGCGACTCACCACCCAGCAGGCGTTTCCCAGATCAGCGATCTTCACTCGCAGCCGGTCGGCGTTCTGAGGATCCAGAGGACTGAGGACGAAGTCTGAGGCGCTGAACACTGCAGACACAAGGACAGCTCTGATTGGTCGCTGAGACACCTGACGGCTGTGTGTGTGTGTGTGTGTGTGTGTGTGTGTGTGTGTGTGTGTTCTGACCGTCTCGTCCACTCGAGTATCCGGACTGAGCAGAAAGCGCCGACTCAGACGTCGCTGACATCACAGAGCTTGAAAACCCTGATAGGCCGGAGGCGGGGCTGGAGAAACGTCCAGGGGCGTGGCCATTACACCTGTCCTCCAACCAGGAGCTGCTGGACTCTGGGCTGGCTTTACTATTGGCTGTGGAGCAGGAAGTGTTGCCGTTGACGACTAAAGAGATGAAAGCAGTGAAACACCTCTGTAATTCTACTGCAGTTAGAGTATTTTTACTGCACTTACATAATATTTATACTGCAGTATTCGTACTGCAGTTACACAGTATTTATAGTGCAGACTTCATGTTGTAGTATCAGTAATATTTACATCTCTGTGAGGACCATGTGTTCATTGAGGTAGTACTGCTGAGGTTCACTATTCTAGTCTCTGGTCACAAGAGGAAGTACTCTGCTGTTGCAAGTAATCTGATTACAATTAGGCCAACCAGACACCTAGTACACACCAAGTGCACACTAGGTGTGTACTATGTGTGTACTAGGTGTGTACTAGGTGTGCACGAGGTGTGCAATAGGTGTGCACTAGGTGTGTACTGGGTGTGTACTAGGTGTGCACTGGGTGTGTACTGGGTGTGTACTGGGTGTGTACTAGGTGTGTACTAGGTGTGTACTATGTGTGTACTAGGTGTGTACTGGGTGTGCACTAGGTGTGTACTAGGTGTGCACTGGGTGTGCACTAGGTGTGTACTAGGTGTGTACTAGGTGTGCACTGGGTGTGTACTAGGTGTGTACTAGGTGTGTACTATGTGTGTACTAGGTGTGCACTGGGTGTGTACTGGGTGTGTACTAGGTGTGCACTGGGTGTGCACTAGGTGTGTACTATGTGTGTACTAGGTGTGTACTGGGTGTGTACTAGGTGTGTACTGGGTGTGTACTGGGTGTGTACTGGGTGTGTACTAGGTGTGTACTGGGTGTGCACTGGGTCTGTACTATGTGTGTACTAGGTGTGCACTGGGTGTGTACTAGGTGTGTACTGGGTGTGTACTAGGTGTGTACTGGGTGTGTACTATGTGTGTACTAGGTGTGTACTATGTGTGTACTAGGTGTGTACTGGGTGTGCACTGGGTGTGTACTATGTGTGTACTAGGTGTGCACTGGGTGTGTACGAGGTGTGTACTGGGTGTGTACTGGGTGTGTACTAGGTGTGTACTAGGTGTGTACTGGGTGTGTACTAGGTGTGTACTAGGTGTGTACTAGGTGTGTACTAGGTGTGCACTGGGTGTGTACTGGGTGTGTACTAGGTGTGCACTGGGTGTGTACTATGTGTGTACTAGGTGTGCACTGGGTGTGTACTAGGTGTGTACTGGGTGTGTACTAGGTGTGTACTGGGTGTGCACTGGGTGTGTACTATGTGTGTACTAGCTGTGCACTGGGTGTGTACGAGGTGTGTACTGGGTGTGTACTGGGTGTGTACTAGGTGTGTACTAGGTGTGTACTGGGTGTGCACTAGGTGTGTACTAGGTGTGTACTAGGTGTGCACTAGGTGTGTACTAGGTGTGTACTAGGTGTGCACTGGGTGTGTACTGGTTGTGCTCTAGGTGTGCACTGGGTGTGTACTAGGTGTGAACTAGGTGTGCACTGGGTGTGTACTAGGTGTGTACTGGGTGTGTACTAGGTGTGTACTGGGTGTGCACTGGGTGTGTACTATGTGTGTACTAGGTGTGCACTGGGTGTGTACTAGGTGTGTACTGGGTGTGTACTGGGTGTGTACTGGGTGTGTACTAGGTGTGTACTGGGTGTGTACTGGGTGTGTACTGGGTGTGTACTGGGTGTGTACTAGGTGTGCACTGGGTGTGTACTGGGTGTGTACTAGGTGTGCACTGGGTGTGTACCAGGTGTGCACTGGGTGTGTACTGGGTGTGTACTCGGTGTGCACTAGGTGTGCACTAGGTGTGTACTAGGTGTGTACTAGGTGTGCACTAGGTGTGCACTGGGTGTGTACTGGTTGTGCTCTAGGTGTGCACTGGGTGTGTACTGGTTGTGCTCTAGGTGTGTACTAGGTGTGTACTGGGTGTGTACTAGGTGTGCAAGGGTGTGAACTGGGTGTGTACTAGGTGTGCACTAGGTGTGTACTAGGTGTGTACTAGGTGTGCACTAGGTGTGCACTGGGTGTGTACTGGTTGTGCTCTAGGTGTGCACTGGGTGTGTACCAGGTGTGCACTGGGTGTGTACCAGGTGTGCACTGGGTGTGAACTATGTGTGTACTAGGTGTGCACTAGGTGTGTACTAGGTGTGCACGAGGTGTGCACTAGGTGTGTACTAGGTGTGCACTAGGTGTGTACTATGTGTGTACTGGGTGTGTACTGGGTGTGTACTAGGTGTGTACTGGGTGTGTACCAGGTGTGCACTGGGTGTGTACTGGGTGTGTACTATGTGTGTACTAGGTGTGCACTAGGTGTGTACTAGGTGTGCACTGGGTGTGCACTAGGTGTGTACTAGGTGTGCACTAGGTGTGTACTAGGTGTGTACTAGGTGTGTACTATGTGTGTACTGGGTGTGCACTAGGTGTGTACTATGTGTGTACTGGGTGTGCACTGGGTGTGCACTAGGTGTGTACTGGGTGTGTACTGGGTGTGTACTGGGTGTGTACTAGGTGTGTACCAGGTGTGCACTGGGTGTGTACTATGTGTGTACTACATGTGTACTAGGTGTGTACTAGGTGTGTACTGGGTGTGCACTGGGTGTGTACTATGTGTGTACTAGGTGTGTACTGGGTGTGTACTAGGTGTGTACTGGGTGTGTACTGGGTGTGTACTAGGTGTGTACTAGGTGTGTACTATGTGTGTACTACATGTGTACTAGGTGTGTACTGGGTGTGTACTGGGTGTGCACTGGGTGTGTACTATGTGTGTACTAGGTGTGTACTGGGTGTGTACTAGGTGTGTACTGGGTGTGTACTGGGTGTGTACTAGGTGTGCACTGGGTGTGTACTAGGTGTGCACTAGGTGTGTACTATGTGTGTACTAGGTGTGCACTGGGTGTGTACTATGTGTGTACTAGGTGTGCACTGGGTGTGTACTATGTGTGTACTAGGTGTGTACTAGGTGTGTACTGGGTGTGTACTAGGTGTGTACTGGGTGTGTACTGGGTGTGTACTAGGTGTGTACTGGGTGTGTACTAGGTGTGTACTAGGTGTGCACTAGGTGTGTACTGGGTGTGTACTAGGTGTGTACTGGGTGTGTACTGGGTGTGTACTAGGTGTGCACTAGGTGTGTACTATGTGTGCACTAGGTGTGTACCAGGTGTGCACTGGGTGTGCACTGGGTGTGCACTATGTGTGCACTGGGTGTGCACTAGGTGTGTACTAGGTGTGTACTAGGTGTGCACTAGGTGTGTACTAGGTGTGTACTAGGTGTGCACTAGGTGTGTACTAGGTGTGCACTGGGTGTGTACTATGTGTGCACTGGGTGTGTACTGGGTGTGTACTATGTGTGTACTAGGTGTGCACTAGGTGTGCACTAGGTGTGCACTAGGTGTGCACTGGGTGTGCACTATGTGTGTACTGGGTGTGCACTGGGTGTGTACTAGGTGTGCACTGGGTGTGTACTAGGTGTGTACTGGGTGTGCACTGGGTGTGTACTGGGTGTGTACTAGGTGTGCACTGGGTGTGTACTGGGTGTGTACTGGGTGTGTACTGGGTGTGCACTGGGTGTGTACTAGGTGTGCACTGGGTGTGTACTAGGTGTGTACTAGGTGTGCACTAGGTGTGCACTAGGTGTGTACTAGGTGTGCACTGGGTGTGTACTAGGTGTGTACTGGGTGTGCACTGGGTGTGTACTAGGTGTGCACTGGGTGTGTACTATGTGTGTACTACATGTGTACTAGGTGTGTACTGGGTGTGTACTGGGTGTGCACTGGGTGTGTACTATGTGTGTACTGGGTGTGTACTGGGTGTGTACTAGGTGTGTACTGGGTGTGTACTGGGTGTGTACTGGGTGTGTACTAGCTGTGTACTGGGTGTGTACTGGGTGTGTACTGGGTGTGTACTGGGTGTGCACTGGGTGTGTACTGGGTGTGTATTGGGTGTGTACTAGGTGTGTACTGGGTGTGTACTATGTGTGTACTGGGTGTGTACTGGGTGTGTACTAGGTGTGCACTGGGTGTGTACTGGGTGTGTACTAGGTGTGCACTGGGTGTGTACTAAGTGTGTACTGGGTGTGTACTGGGTGTGTATTGGGTGTGTACTAGGTGTGTACTGGGTGTGTACTATGTGTGTACTGGGTGTGTACTGGGTGTGTACTAGGTGTGTACTGGGTGTGTACTAGGTGTGTACTGGGTGTGTACTGGGTGTGTACTAGGTGTGCACTGGGTGTGTACTAGGTGTGTACTGGGTGTGTACTAGGTGTGTACTGGGTGTGTACTGGGTGTGTACTGGGTGTGTACTAAGTGTGTACTGGGTGTGTACTGGGTGTGTATTGGGTGTGTACTAGGTGTGTACTGGGTGTGTACTATGTGTGTACTGGGTGTGTACTGGGTGTGTACTAGGTGTGCACTGGGTGTGTACTAGGTGTGTACTGGGTGTGTACTGGGTGTGTACTATGTGTGTACTGGGTGTGTACTATGTGTGTACTGGGTGTGTACTATGTGTGTACTGGGTGTGTACTAGGTGTGCACTGGGTGTGTACTAGGTGTGTACTGGGTGTGTACTATGTGTGTACTGGGTGTGTACTATGTGTGTACTGGGTGTGTACTAGGTGTGCACTGGGTGTGTACTAGGTGTGTACTAGGTGTGCACTGGGTGTGTACTGGGTGTGTACTGGGTGTGTACTGGGTGTGTACTGGGTGTGTACTGGGTGTGTACTAGGTGTGTACTGGGTGTGTACTGGGTGTGTACTGGGTGTGTACTAGGTGTGTACTGGGTGTGTACTAGGTGTGTACTGGGTGTGTACTGGGTGTGTACTAGGTGTGTACTGGGTGTGTACTGGGTGTGTACTGGGTGTGTACTGGGTGTGTACTGGGTGTGTACTAGGTGTGTACTAGGTGTGTACTGGGTGTGTACTGGGTGTGTACTGGGTGTGTACTGGGTGTGTACTGGGTGTGTACTAGGTGTGTACTGGGTGTGTAC
>JAMOIN010001886.1:0-11636 GCA_024666655.1 Dascyllus trimaculatus
CTTGGGCAGTGGTTGTTGCTTGAGGCCAGTGTTGCTTTTGACAGTTATCCTGTGTGCAGTCTGCTTCCTTTAGTCAGTTGAATTATTGTGAAGTGGTGAGAAAATGTGGCCAGATACGCGTGGCCCGGGATGTGCGAATCGTGGCAATACAAGGCCAGGCTTACCACGAGGGTGGTGGCTGGGGCCACCAGCCTTTTGGCCTGCTCTTCAGGACAGAGGCACACTTACTCTGGTTTCTCTTCATAACGCACAAGTCTTTCGCCTTTTACTAAAGACTTCCGTGGAGAGTGACTCCAACGAGTTTAGCCTATTTTTGGCAGGCTTTGCTGCTGGCAGAGCCACATATGTTTGTTCAAAGCAAAGGATCTGTGCTTGATGGGTCTTTGAAGGGAGCTCAGTGCAGCTTGTGGGCGGAGTCTCAAGTCAGGAGCCCATTCAGCAGCCTGTGGAAATCAGTGCACCAGCACAAGTGAGAATTGTGCCAGGGGGTGGGTGAGGCCAGGAAACGGTGGGGCTTCATCGCTTCTCGGCCTTTTGGCTAAGATCAAGTGTAGTATCTGTTCTTATCAGTTTAATATCTGATCTGTCCTCTATATGAGGACTACATATTAAACGGATTTTTAGCAGTGGGAGCTGAAAGAGGGGCTTGCTCCATTCACTCCACGCATCGACCTGGCACTGCAGTGCCGCCGGGAACGGTGCACCCTTGTCTGACCTTGTGGAATGAGAAACCTCTATTACACATCCCCTGTGAGTTCAGACCCTGACCCCGAGGCTGTCGAACCAAGCAAGTGACATCAGCCCCTTCTGTGCCAAGCCTCCTCAACTCATTTGACAAGAGAGAATGGCTTTGCTTTTGGGTGCGGGCGGCACAGGTTTTCATTCACACTATCCGGGGCCCAGGTCAGACATTTCCGCACGCGTGAAAAACGACAGAGGGGGCGCCCGGCGCCCAGCAGCGGCGGCCTCTCTTGTTTCTTGTTTCAGCGATATTATGGTGTGACAATAGGTGGAAGTGCAAAAGTAGCTCTTTGCTGGCTTGCGCACATTCCACCATGGGCACTGACAAGACACAAACACACTTTTGTCAAGAGACAAGAGTCACTGGAGGCGGGCAGACACCGGCTGTGGCTTGAAGAAGATTCAAGTTGGACGTTTCATTCTCAACCTGTGAAGCACCAAGCCGAGAAGATGTGACAAAAAGAGAGACTCCGTGGAAGAGCTCAGGTGCGTCTGGTGCGTCAGGCAACATAGGAACAACACAAGCAAAGCCCACGCATCTGCTTTGGAAGCACAATGGTGACACCAGTGAAAGCGTGGAATGGCTCCTCAAATGCAGCACAGCACAGCACAGCACAGCAGCACAGCACAGCACAGCACAGCTCTGCTCTGCTCTGTGCCACATTGTGCAAAACAGAGCATGGAAATTCCTTGGGCAGTGGTTGTTGCTTGAGGCCAGTGTTGCTTTTGACAGTTATCCTGTGTGCAGTCTGCTTCCTTTAGTCAGTTGAATTATTGTGAAGTGGTGAGAAAATGTGGCCAGATACGCGTGGCCCGGGATGTGCAAATCGTGGCAATACAAGGCCAGGCTTACCACGAGGGTGGTGGCTGGGGCCACCAGCCTTTTGGCCTGCTCCTCAGGACAGAGGCACACTTACTCTGGTTTCTCTTCATAACGCACAAGTCTTTCGCCTTTTACTAAAGACTTCCGTGGAGAGTGACTCCAACGAGTTTAGCCTATTTTTGGCAGGCTTTGCTGCTGGCAGAGCCACATATGTTTGTTCAAAGCAAAGGATCTGTGCTTGATGGGTCTTTGAAGGGAGCTCAGTGCAGCTTGTGGGCGGAGTCTCAAGTCAGGAGCCCATTCAGCAGCCTGTGGAAATCAGTGCACCAGCACAAGTGAGAATTGTGCCATGGGGTGGGTGAGGCCAGGAAACGGTGGGGCTTCATCGCTTCTCGGCCTTTTGGCTAAGATCAAGTGTAGTATCTGTTCTTATCAGTTTAATATCTGATATGTCCTCTATATGAGGACTACATATTAAACGGATTTTTAGCAGTGGGAGCTGAAAGAGGGGCTTGCTCCATTCACTCCACGCATCGACCTGGCACTGCAGTGCCGCCGGGAACGGTGCACCCTTGTCTGACCTTGTGGATAGAAAAACCTCTATTACACATCCCCTGTGAGTTCAGACCCTGACCCCGAGGCTGTCGAACCAAGCAAGTGACATCAGCCCCCTCTGTGCCAAGCCTCCTCAACTCATTTGACAAGAGAGAATGGCTTTGCTCTTGGGTGCGGGCGGCACAGGTTTTCATTCACACTATCCGGGGCCCAGGTCAGACATTTCCGCACGCGTGAAAAACGGCAGAGGGGGCGCCCGGCGCCCGGCGCCCAGCAGCGGCGGCCTCTCTTGTTTCTTGTTTCAGCGATATTATGGTGTGACAATAGGTGGAAGTGCAAAAGTAGCTCTTTGCTGGCTTGCGCACATTCCACCATGGGCACTGACAAGACACAAACACACTTTTGTCAAGAGACAAGAGTCACTGGAGGCGGGCAGACACCGGCTGTGGCTTGAAGAAGATTCAAGTTGGACGTTTCATTCTCAACCTGTGAAGCACCAAGCCGAGAAGATGTGACAAAAAGAGAGACTCCGTGGAAGAGCTCAGGTGCGTCTGGTGCGTCAGGCAACATAGGACCAACACAAGCAAAGCCCACGCATCTGCTTTGGAAGCACAATGGTGACACCAGTGAAAGCGTGGAATGGCTCCTCAAATGCAGCACAGCACAGCACAGCACAGCACAGCACAGCTCTGCTCTGCTCTGTGCCACATTGTGCAAAACAGAGCATGGAAATTCCTTGGCCAGAGGTTGTTGCTTGAGGCCAGTGTTGCTTTTGACAGTTATCCTGTGTGCAGTCTGCTTCCTTTAGTCAGTTGAATTATTGTGAAGTGGTGAGAAAATGTGGCCAGATACGCGTGGCCCGGGATGTGCGAATCGTGGCAATACAAGGCCAGGCTTACCACGAGGGTGGTGGCTGGGGCCACCAGCCTTTTGGCCTGCTCCTCAGGACAGAGGCACACTTACTCTGGTTTCTCTTCATAACGCACAAGTCTTTCGCCTTTTACTAAAGACTTCCGTGGAGAGTGACTCCAACGAGTTTAGCCTATTTTTGGCAGGCTTTGCTGCTGGCAGAGCCACATATGTTTGCTCAAAGCAAAGGATCTGTGCTTGATGGGTCTTTGAAGGGAGCTCAGTGCAGCTTGTGGGCGGAGTCTCAAGTCAGGAGCCCATTCAGCAGCCTGTGGAAATCAGTGCACCAGCACAAGTGAGAATTGTGCCAGGGGGAGGGTGAGGCCAGGAAACGGTGGGGCTTCATCGCTTCTCGGCCTTTTGGCTAAGATCAAGTGTAGTATCTGTTCTTATCAGTTTAATATCTGATATGTCCTCTATATGAGGACTACATATTAAACGGATTTTTAGCAGTGGGAGCTGAAAGAGGGGCTTGCTCCATTCACTCCACGCATCGACCTGGCACTGCAGTGCCGCTGGGAACGGTGCACCCTTGTCTGACCTTGTGGAATGAATAACCTCTATTACACATCCCCTGTGAGTTCAGACCCTGACCCCGAGGCTGTCAGACCAAGCAAGTGACATCAGCCCCTTCTGTGCCAAGCCTCCTCAACTCATTTGACAAGAGAGAATGGCTTTGCTCTTGGGTGCAGGCGGCACAGGTTTTCATTCACACTATCCGGGGCCCAGGTCAGACATTTCCGCACGCGTGAAAAACGACAGAGGGGGCGCCCGGCGCCCGGCGCCCAGTAGCGGCGGCCTCTCTTGTTTCTTGTTTCAGCGATATTATGGTGTGACAATAGGTGGAAGTGCAAAAGTAGCTCTTTGCTGGCTTGCGCACATTCCACCATGGGCACTGACAAGACACAAACACACTTTTGTCAAGAGACAAGAGTCACTGGAGGCGGGCAGACACCGGCTGTGGCTTGAAGAAGATTCAAGTTGGACGTTTCATTCTCAACCTGTGAAGCACCAAGCCGAGAAGATGTGACAAAAAGAGAGACTCCGTGGAAGAGCTCAGGTGCGTCTGGTGCGTCAGGCAACATAGGACCAACACAAGCAAAGCCCACGCATCTGCTTTGGAAGCACAATGGTGACACCAGTGAAAGCGTGGAATGGCTCCTCAAATGCAGCACAGCACAGCACAGCACAGCACAGCACAGCTCTGCTCTGCTCTGTGCCACATTGTGCAAAACAGAGCATGGAAATTCCTTGGGCAGTGGTTGTTGCTTGAGGCCAGTGTTGCTTTTGACAGTTATCCTGTGTGCAGTCTGCTTCCTTTAGTCAGTTGAATTATTGTGAAGTGGTGAGAAAATGTGGCCAGATACGCGTGGCCCGGGATGTGCAAATCGTGGCAATACAAGGCCAGGCTTACCACGAGGGTGGTGGCTGGGGCCACCAGCCTTTTGGCCTGCTCCTCAGGACAGAGGCACACTTACTCTGGTTTCTCTTCATAACGCACAAGTCTTTTGCCTTTTACTAAAGACTTCCGTGGAGAGTGACTCCAACGAGTTTAGCCTATTTTTGGCAGGCTTTGCTGCTGGCAGAGCCACATATGTTTGTTCAAAGCAAAGGATCTGTGCTTGATGGGTCTTTGAAGGGAGCTCAGTGCAGCTTGTGGGCGGAGTCTCAAGTCAGGAGCCCATTCAGCAGCCTGTGGAAATCAGTGCACCAGCACAAGTGAGAATTGTGCCAATGGGTGGGTGAGGCCAGGAAACGGTGGGGCTTCATCGCTTCTCGGCCTGTTGGCTAAGATCAAGTGCAGTTATAATTACTGAGATCAAGAGCGCGATCACCGCAGTTGGTGGAAATGGCCGCAACGGCGGCAACGGAGCAGCTAATCCCCAGGGTTGGGCTGAGGTTCACGCTACGTTTTCAGGTGGTATCAGCAGAAGAGGAGGCATTGTCCCGAGCGTGGTTCTGTAAGAGTGTCATCATGGGTCATCTCCGTCTGAAGCTGGAAGAGGTCTACTGCAGTCAGTGGAATCAGCAGGACAAGGCGTTTGATGTCACCATGAGGGGTGAGGAAGTATATAGACGAGTGGCTGAGACATGCAGGAAAACTGCTGCAATCAAGCCCTTAGCTTGGTACAAGATCTGGAATCTGGATCGGCCAAATTTCAGGATGATCACGGTCCATATGTTCAACCCCTTTGTGACTGATTTGGCACTGACTTCTTTCTTGGGCCAGTATGGAGAGGTGGTAACAGCGGCCAGATATGTGAAGGACCCTATGGGATTTTGGACGGGACGGCGGCAATTTCATGTGCTGCTAAAGCCTGATCCGGAAGGGCCTGATGGACTAAAGCACCCTCCTGCTTTCTTCAACCTGGGTGGAGATCGAGGCTTTTTGTTTTATTCACGGCAACCTGCTTTCTGTCGGCGCTGTCGACAGTCAGGCCATACAGAGGCAGTATGTGCTGGAGACTGCTGCCGGTTCTGTGGGCAAGGAGGACATGAGGCAAAAGACTGCAGTGCGCCAAGGGCCTGTCACGGATGCGGGGACTTGGAGCACCTGTACCGTAACTGCCCCAAGCGTGTGAGGACCTTTGCGGAAGTCGCCAGAGGAGGTGGGAAGCCAGAGGGAGCCAAGAAGGACAGGATCCCCAAACCAACTGTTGTGGTTCAAAGTGGGCCAAGTGGCACCCCACCAACTACACCCCCGGTCAGTTGTGCAGAGGATACAACAGCTGAGGAGTCGGTTGCAGCAGGTCCTGGGGTAGAGCTCAATGAGGCCCAGGCAACAGGCAACATCGGGGTGACTCCTCCTGTACATGACCCTGGCCCAGCCTTCCCTGAGGCAAAGCAGGGGGCGCGTAGAGGATCGCAGGCCTTTGGAACAGGTCCGTCTGCCAATAAGGGATTGAAAAATAAAAAGTCAAGGGGGGAGGGGAAGATTAGAGAGGTAGAGGAGGTGAGCTGTGATGGGGAGGAGCAGAAACAGGCCGTGACAGAATTAATAGAGGTTCAAGAGCAGGAAAGTGAAAGTTTGGGGAGGGAGGGGAATGGGGAGATCGTGGGGCAGTGTGGGGCTGCTGCGGGGGACCTGCGCTCTCCTGGGTTGGAAATGGACTCTGATCTTCCCCCAGGTCTCCTCATGTTGCTTTCGCCTCTGGGTGAGGATGCCTATGAAGGACCAAACAGGCCATCGTCATCGCCAAATGCTGTACCTTTTTCTTGGGCGGAGCAAATGGATAATGAGGACTTGTACACACAATAAGAAGGGGTCTAGGTTTCATGAAGAACAATCTCTTGAACATGAAGGATGGGTTTTTCAATGTACTGACACTGAATGTGAGGGGAATGAGGGATTCTGTCAAAAGGAGGGTGGTTTTTGATTATGTGGGCTACCTACAGGCGGATATTTGTTTTTTGCAGGAGGTCCATTTAAGGGACATTAAAGATAAATTGATTTTTTCAAGTGAGTGGAGAAAAGGGCCCTCGGTCTGGAGTGTTGGTGGGGTTCACTCCACAGGGGTTGGGATTTTGTTTGGGTCAAAAGAAATAAAAGTGGAGGAAGTTGTGGTTATATCACAGGGAAGGGTGCTTGGGGCAGACATTTTATGGGGGTCATTAAAACTTAGGGTCATTGTAGTTTATGGGCCACAAACTCCAGCAGAACGGCAGGAGGTTTTTGGATTGGTGGAGCCGTACCTTGCCACAAACAGGCAGGTTATTGTGGGGGGAGATTTTAATGTTGAATTGGGGAGAGGGGGAACCACAGGAGAGCAGGGCATAGCATCGTTAATGAACAGGTTTGGATTGGTAGATGGGGGCAGGGCAGTTTTGCCACCAGTGGACGGGCCCACATGGCGAAACTCACGAGGGATGGTGAAACGTCTAGACTATGTGTTCTTTTCAAAGTCATTCAGTCTAAAGGCAGGTAGACAGTTTCCCGTCTGTTTCACTGACCACGATGGGCTACTGTTCAAAGTACTCTCAAGCATGCCACATTTTGGGCCTGGGTTTTGGCGCTTGAACATTAGTGTCTTAGAAGACGTCCTTTTTAGGGAACAGTTTTTGGTGTTTTTCAGTGGCCTTTCGAGTCTTAGACACTTGAGCTCGGGGGTAACTGAATGGTGGGAGGCAGCAAAGGAGCGAATTAAGTTTTTTTGCTTGATGTATTGCAAAAGAAAGGCGAGGCAGGCAAGGAGAAGGGTGTCTTATCTGCAACAACGTCTTGAGCATGCATACGCTAGGGGAAACTGTGGCAGCAAAGTAGACCCACAGGTGTGCGACACCCTGAAGGCTCGGCTGAGGGAGTTGTACGAGCACAGGGCTCGGGCATACTTGTTGCGGTCAAGGTGGGATGTCATTGAGAAGTCTGAGACATGCTCGGCTGCTTTCTTTAGCTCAATCCGCGCAGACAGGGAAAAACAGGTACTGACCACAGTAAGAGACAAACATGGACGACTCACTGCAGAAGCAGGCGAAATGTCAAGCGTCACCACTGACCACTATCGTCTTATGTTTAAGGAGAGGGTGGTGGATGTAGAGGGGGGAAGAGTTTTCCTGGACTTGCTCACTCAGCGTGTGCCTCCGGACATAGCACATGCCATGGAGGCCCCGCTTTCCCTTAATGAACTGGAGGGAGCGCTCCGTCGGATGAGTAAAGGGAAGGTGCCTGGCATGGACGGACTACCGGTAGAGTTTTATGTTGTTTTCTGGGATGTGCTTGGGCCTGTTTTGCTTGAGGTATTAACTGAGGTGCTACACATGGGTGCAATGGGGGGATCATTGGCCACAGGGGTTATCTCACTCCTGTATAAGAAGGGTGATCGCACAGACTTGGGGAACTGGCGACCCCTGACCATGTTGTGTGTAGACTATAAGCTCTTGGCAAAAGTCCTTGCGGACAGACTTGGCACAGCACTGCCACATGTAGTCCATGTGGACCAGACGTGTGGGGTGGTAGGGCGCTCGGTGAGGCGGAATCTCCAGCTTATCCGGGATGCGATTGCTTGGGTAGAGGACAGGAATCTGCCACTGATGGCAGTCGCTCTCGATCAGGCAAAAGCCTTTGACAGGGTCCACCGAGGCTTTATGTTTAGGGTGCTGAAGAGGATGGGTTTTGGCCAGACTTTTGTGGGATGGCTGCAGGCTTTGTACACCGATGTGAGGAGTATGGTGGCGGTAAATGGTCACCTGGGGGAAGTCTTTGGGGTGCACTCTGGTGTAAGGCAGGGGTGCCCACTCTCCCCTCTGCTGTACATTCTGTACATAGAACCCCTAGCAGCGGCCATTCTTGCGGACAGGGGGATCAAAGGGTTTCTCGTGCCAGGCAGTGGGGGCACGAGGGTTAAGCTATCTCAGTATGCGGACGACACAACGTTGCTGTTAGATAGTGATGCATGCTTGATTAGGTCTTTGCAGATCATCCAGGATTTTGGTCAAGTGGCGGGGGCGAGCCTTAACTTTGCAAAGTCCTCGGTCAAGTTTTTTGGCCGGTGGAGAGGGAGGACGGAGGTACCAGGGGGCCTTGCGCTCTGCCCAGGCCCGCTGAGAATTTTAGGGGTTCTTTTTGACACGGCCCACAACGTGACTTCAAACTGGACCGGGCGCCTTATCAAGGTCCAGAAGAAGCTATCGCTGTGGAAGAGCAGGTGCTTAACCTTCGTGGGGAAGGTTCTCATCTTGAAAGTGGATGTGCTGCCATCTCTTTTGTATTTGGCATATGTATTCCCTCTTCCTGTGAGTATGAGAAGGCCACTGATGCGCTTGGTGTTCAACTTTGTGTGGGGAGGACGTTATGAATATGTGTCGCGGGCCCGCATGATGGCTGGGATTGAGGCAGGGGGAAGAGATGTACCACACTTGCCGCTGAAGCTCGACTGTATTTTTGTTTCATTTTTGTGCAGGCAGCTGTCGGGCCCGGTGGTGCACCCATCAGGCTACTTTCTCCGGCTTTTCTTTGCTTATCAGGCAAGGCAGCTGATGGTGTGGAGCAATTTGGCACCCAGGGTAGAGCAGCTACCATGGCATTATTTGCATGCAGCCAGATGGCTGCGGGCCCATCCAGAGGCTTCCTCAGTAGCAGTGAAGCTCAGTCACAGAGCCTTGTATGATGTGGTCAGGGAGAGGGTGACCGCACCACCAGTGATTGGAGTTTCATCCAGGATTTGGAGGGAGATTCAACCACCTGGATTGGACAACGGGCTCAAAGATCTCAATTGGTTGTGCCTTCATAGGTGCTTGCCAGTGTGCGCAATAATGCATCGGCATGGGTTGGTAAGATCGTCTGTGTGTCCTCGGGCAGGTTGCACAGAAGATGAGTCGGTTGGGCATGTCATGTGGGACTGTCCATTTGCGCAAGAAGTTTGGAATAGGGTGGGACTGGTGTTTGGACAGGCAATCCCTATGTCCACCTTGACGTGGGATAAAGTAGACAGAGGGGTGGGGGCAGGAAAGGGGAGTTTTATCATGTGGCTGATCATTAGTCGGGTAAAGAAGAATTTGTGGTTGGCAAGAAAGGAACTTGTACAGACAAAGAGGGAAATTTGTGTGAAAGGGGTTATGAGGAGGGTAGGGGCTGAGGTGAAGGAGAGAATAAATAGGGATATAATGAGGTGGGGGAAGCATGCTGCACTGGAGAGATGGAAAGGAGGGTTGGGGTTGGTTAATTGAGGGTAAGAAGTGTGGAGAAAGTGAATAATGGACATTTTAAGTAATGATGTAAAAGGACATGGGGGTATCAATGGGTCCTTACATGTTGATTTATTGTGCTTGATGGATGTACTGGATAGCACTTACCTTGTATAATTTCATGTATTGCCTGCGCTAGGAAAGTGTTGTTGAGCACGGTGTATGTTTGTAAATAATTAAAAAAAAAAAAAAAAAAAAAAATCTGTTCTTATCAGTTTAATATCTGATATGTCCTCTATATGAGGACTACATATTAAACGGATTTTTAGCAGTGGGAGCTGAAAGAGGGGCTTGCTCCATTCACTCCACGCATCGACCTGGCACTGCAGTGCCGCTGGGAACGGTGCACCCTTGTCTGACCTTGTGGAATGAAAAACCTCTATTACACATCCCCTGTGAGTTCAGACCCTGACCCCGAGGCTGTCGAACCAAGCAAGTGACATCAGCCCCTTCTGTGCCAAGCCTCCTCAACTCATTTGACAAGAGAGAATGGCTTTGCTCTTGGGTGCGGGCGGCACAGGTTTTCATTCACACTATCCAGGGCCCAGGTCAGACATTTCCGCACGCGTGAAAAACGACAGAGGGGGCACCCGGCGCCCGGCGCCCAGCAGCGGCGGCCTCTCTTGTTTCTTGTTTCAGCGATATTATGGTGTGACAATAGGTGGAAGTGCAAAAGTAGCTCTTTGCTGGCTTGCGCACATTCCACCATGGGCACTGACAAGACACAAACACACTTTTGTCAAGAGACAAGAGTCACTGGAGGCGGGCAGACACCGGCTGTGGCTTGAAGAAGATTCAAGTTGGACGTTTCATTCTCAACCTGTGAAGCACCAAGCAGAGAAGATGTGACAAAAAGAGAGACTCCGTGGAAGAGCTCAGGTGCGTCTGGTGCGTCAGGCAACATAGGAACAACACAAGCAAAGCCCACGCATCTGCTTTGGAAGCACAATGGTGACACCAGTGAAAGCGTGGAATGGCTCCTCAAATGCAGCACAGCACAGCACAGCACAGCACAGCACAGCACAGCACAGCACAGCACAGCACAGCACAGCACAGCACAGCACAGCTCTGCTCTGCTCTGTGCCACATTGTGCAAAACAGAGCATGGAAATTCCTTGGCCAGTGGTTGTTGCTTGAGGCCAGTGTTGCTTTTGACAGTTATCCTGTGTGCAGTCTGCTTCCTTTAGTCAGTTGAATTATTGTGAAGTGGTGAGAAAATGTGGCCAGATACGCGTGGCCCGGGATGTGCGAATCGTGGCAATACAAGGCCAGGCTTACCACGAGGGTGGTGGCTGGGGCCACCAGCCTTTTGGCCTGCTCCTCAGGACAGAGGCACACTTACTCTGGTTTCTCTTCATAACGCACAAGTCTTTCGCCTTTTACTAAAGACTTCCGTGGAGAGTGACTCCAACGAGTTTAGCCTATTTTTGGCAGGCTTTGCTGCTGGCAGAGCCACATATGTTTGTTCAAAGCAAAGGATCTGTGCTTGATGGGTCTTTGAAGGGAGCTCAGTGCAGCTTGTGGGCGGAGTCTCAAGTCAGGAGCCCATTCAGCAGCCTGTGGAAATCAGTGCACCAGCACAAGTGAGAATTGTGCCAGGGGGTGGGTGAGGCCAGGAAACGGTGGGGCTTCATCGCTTCTCGGCCTTTTGGCTAAGATCAAGTGTAGTATCTGTTCTAATCAGTTTAATATCTGATATGTCCTCTATATGAGGACTACATATTAAACGGATTTTTAGCAGTGGGAGCTGAAAGAGGGGCTTGCTCCATTCACTCCACGCATCGACCTGGCACTGCAGTGCCGCTGGGAACGGTGCACCCTTGTCTGACCTTGTGGAATGAAAAACCTCTATTACACATCCCCTGTGAGTTCAGACCCTGACCCCGAGGCTGCCGAACCAAGCAAGTGACATCAGCCCCCTCTGTGC
>JAMOIN010000170.1:0-10000 GCA_024666655.1 Dascyllus trimaculatus
GAAGAAAGAAGGTGGATAACAAACATTTAAATCACTAATTCACAACATATTTCAAAAATAAAAAGTTCCTCACACCTGATTATTAGTGGCTCGTCAGAGTATCTGTGACCTACTGACCTGTTTAGAGCTTGTGGAGGTGGAAAGTACTTTTACTGCATTTAATACTTACTTATTAAACTGTTAGAAAGATCTGCGTGTTAGCAGATGTATGACTTTAAAGTTTAACAGAAACCGTCCACAGTGATTCACAAGTTGTTTACATTTATTAACATATATGATTATTATTGTCACTTTTAACAGACATTTATCAACAACTCAGATAACATTTCGAGTTTGGTTTATGTCGGCATAACAGGAAATGTCTTAGTTTAGTGGTATTTTTAATTACAGGACACAGTTTTTAACTTAATTAACATTTATAGTTTTTACTAGGAATGCACGATAATATCTGCATCCGATAATTATTGGTTAATTTTAGCAGTTATGACGTCATACCGATAATAACAAATCAGCCGATAAAACGACCCGATAATATTAAAGACTGAATCTTGGTTTTTGTCGTTGGTCTGTGTGTTGTGGTTTGTCCTCATGCCTGGCTCCTCAACCCCTCCCCTCCCCGACGTACTGTCACATGTGTGTGATGTCATCAGACTGCGCCGGAAGAGAGAAACAAGCAGCATGGCGTAGCACTGACCAGAGTGGACTTTCTTTACCGTGTCAGAAGAAGTCGTTTCGCTGGGGCTGGTCCCGAATGTTGGAATATCCCAATATTCGTTGGTTTGTTGTGATGGTAGTTTTGATATTCGAATAGTCGTGCACGCCGCTGCCAGGCGGGCGCTGCCAAGCGTCGCCGAGGCTCTAGAATGCTGCCATGGTTGCAGTACATGGATCTGCCAACTCTGGTGTCACGTATTGGTGTCACCCCTGCTCCCTCATGCCCCCCCGACACCGCTACACGAAACCAATCAGTTGATATTATCGGTTATCGGCTGCAAGAAGTATAAAATCATCGGTTATCTGTGGCATTTTCGTGCGTCCCTAGTTTTTATACTGTATATTTACAGCAGAATAACAGAAAATATCCTATTTTTCACTGTAGATACATGATTAAATAACAGCTGATGTCTATTTTATGGATTTTTCATTAAATAACAGGAAAACTTGGCCTGTTTTTTTAATTTTTTGCTTTTATTTTCTGTGGACATGCTCTGAGACAGTCTGTGCACTGAGCTACCAGCACATTCTGTCTTCCCTCCACCTCCAGCGCCGTGTAGAGGCAGCGCTCCTGGTTTTCCCCTTTCCCTTCCTTCTCTGTCCTCCTCAGGTGAGCGTAAGGTGTGGCATGTATGGAACGTGGACAGGTGCAGGCCACTGGATAATCACCTGACTGAACACACCTGCGGCGGTGAGCGGTGGTTCCTGCCACACATCGACCTGCTCCATAAGAGCCAGTCGCTCG
This sequence comes from Dascyllus trimaculatus, assembly GCA_024666655.1. NCBI lineage: Eukaryota > Metazoa > Chordata > Actinopteri > Pomacentridae > Dascyllus > Dascyllus trimaculatus. The sequence continues at coordinate 1,460 of JAMOIN010000170.1, forward strand.
CCGCTACACGACCCCGGACCATTGTACAGGAACCCTCCGTGACCGTCCCCGCCTGCCGGTTACCCTCAGACCTCACCTGTCAGTCCTCCGTCTGGTTCTGTCTGGACTCCACCTGGAGAGTTACCTGGGCCTGCACCTGTCCTCACGCCACACACCTCCACCTGCCCTCTCCTCTCCCTCGTTCCCATCAGCTGTCAGTTATCAGTCGGTGAATCATTCGGGTTTTGTGTCTTCGTATTTGTAAGCAGCTTATTCTCCAGTCTGTGTCGTTCCCTGTCTGCGTTCAGGTGCATTGTTATCATGAATCGTTCTTTCTTAGCTTGATTAATCTCAAGGTCTGCTTAGTTCTCTGTAGCATCTGTATCTCCGCTCTGTCTGTTCAAAGTTTATCTAGTAGATTATTAGCACGGCTGTAAATGCTGTAAGTACTGAGTCTGTGTTGTAGTTCAGTCCTCCATCCTGTAGTTCGAATCCTCTGTGTCACCTGATTCGTTCTTGGTATCACTGGTCTGATGTTGAACATACTGTAAGTAAATTATTGTGGTCTATACATCTTGTCTGGCTGTGTTCTGTTGTCCGCTCCATGACACTTACTGTTATTTCAAAGACAACTTTAACATTTACAGTCTTTATACCATAGATTTGCCATTAAATCACAGAACATGTCCTATTTTTCCACTATAGATACACAATGAAATAATAGAAAATGTCCTTTTTTTACTGACCACACCATTAATTAACAGAGAAACATTAGAAAAGAAGAGCAAAAGTTTCTCTGAGCAACATCTGGCTCAAGAATTTCCCTCAGATTTAATGAAGTTTGACCTGATCAGAAACTGTTATTGGACAAATTCATTTTTTTAACCACACCAAACAGATGAAACACAGCTGTGCATGTCTTCAAATATCCTTTAGATTGAACCGAAAATTAAAATTAAAATTTGGTTTCAACATCTTACCTTCGACACCAAACAGATTTCATGTCTCCCTGTTCACCACAGTGCATGTAGTCACACTGAAAGCTTCTCTTACCTTATCACAGGTGTTAAACCAGGACGTTTAGCCTCCATGCTCGTCCAGCTCGTCTCAGGCCTCATTTCTGTCTTCCGCTGTCTGGATTTCTCCCTGGGTCCGAACTCTGAGTTGGATGTAAAACTCTTGTGTCTGCTCCATGTGGAAATCCTGCCACGACATGTGAGCCACAACAAAACACCAACATCTCATCAGATCATAAACTTAAACAGTGACGATTAACTGAAAAAGCAGCAGCATGGTCGCAACCTGCCACAGACAGACTGACGACCTCGATTTAGTCCACCTGGAGGAGGAGGAGAGCTGGTTCATGGAGTTTTCTATGTGAAATCAGTGGTGAAGCCAAATTCTACACCCAGACTCAGGAAGCTTGCAGTAGTTTGTATTTATTACTCTGATTCTATTGATAACCTCACACTTATGGACCTTTGTGTAGTTTTATGCTGCATTTTTTGTTCTGCGGTTGTTCGTTATTGACCTGCCCAACTGTAAAACAACTGCTAGCTAACTCTGCTAGCATTACTACATTCAATGTCGTCACGTCTCTGCAAAACATACGCAATAAAATAAAAGCTGTACGTGCAAAACATAAAAAACAAACACTGGACTTATCACTCGCTGCTCAAAAGCATTTTTACCTGGTCAGACAAAAAAAATAATCCAGCTTCTGAATCCACTGTGAGCTCAACTGCCCTGCTCAACAGTTAGCTTAGCAACCAGCTAGCTCCCTGTGGGGAATCACACAGGTAACTGACACATCATCCAAAAGTGATGTTAATGGCTAAAGATGAGGTAGCAGCCCAGCTACAGTTACTCATACTCTTGAAACAGCTAGTCCTAGCAACAACATCAGCAGCTAAATACGTAGCTGCTAGCTAACTCTGATGCAGTTAAAATTTATTGTTAGTCGTCGCACAAAAATAATAATAAATAAATGAACAGTGCAAAACAAAAACAGTGGAATTATCACCAGCTGCTCAAAACTATTTTTAAGTGGTTAAACAAAAAAAGTCGAGTTTCTGTGGATCCCTCGTGCGCACAACTGCTCTTTAGTATCTTACTGTTAGCTTAGCAGGCAGCTAGCTCTCTGTGGGGGTGTAGACAGCGAACTGACACACAGAATACTAAAAAAAATATAAATAAATAATGTTAGTGGCTTAGATAACGTTTTAGCCCCACTACAGTTATTTTTCTACAACAACATACACTTAAGCTGTCTAAAGAAACTTGCTTTAGTAAAAAACGTTAGCAGCTACGTTAGCATCACGCAGCTAGTTAGCTAATGTAGCTAACTGAGGTGTTAGCCTTTAACTTACCAGCCGGTTGCACTCTTTCAGTTATGGTGCTTTCTCTGTGGTTGTAAGGAGGCGTGTAGGCAGCATGGGGGGGATGATGCTTCCTAACACCGTGTAGAGATAAATCCATTTAATGTTGACTGAACTCACTTTTAAAAGCGCTGCTATGAGATATAGACTGTCCTCCATTTTGTGTCGAGAGAAGCTCCCTGCAGACAAAATGGCCGACGAAGGCCTCAGCAGCAGAAGTTGTTTTTGTTTTGTTTTAGGCGATAAGTAGGACACGATTTAAAAACTGTTTAGCTGAAATGATAAATAATGCCATATAAAAAATATAGTTTCATAAATGATAATTTATTACTTTATATTTGATCATAAATTTATAGTTTTTTAACTGTCTTTAATTTATTAAAAAACACTATTATTTTAAAAATCTTTTATGTTTTCTGTATTAAAAAATAAAAATGTAGACTGAGGACTTAAAAACAGTAAATCATTTTTAGCTGGTATTTTACAAATCTCTGTTGTTAAACTACAGATAGTATCGAGTACAATCACAAAAATATATAATAGTTTACATGTTTACTGTGAAACCGCATCAAAAATGTGTATTTTTATAAATGGTTATTCTTTTTTAAAAACATATTTAACTGTAAAATTCCACCCTTTTACTGTATTTAATTTTTACATATATTTCTCATTATTTAAATTATTAGAAAAATATGTAGATTAAGGGTTAAAAATGCTTCAAAAAATAAAAACCAAAAAGTAAAATAAATATTTAAAAACACCAGATTTTCCCTTCTTTGGTAAAGTACAGATAATATCTAGTAAACTTACAGGAAAAAAACATATTAATTGACATGTAGACTTTAAAAATCCACATCAAAAATGTGTATTTTCTAAATAGTAAAGTGTTTCTCCAAGATTTGACAGTAAAATTACACAGTTTTGGTGTATTTAAATCAGCTAAAAAGAAAAGTATTTTACTGATATTTGTTGCTGTTTTCTTTTCTTTTTTTACAGTTCATGAACCTTACCTGTAATTAACATGTATGATAAGCATGTTTTCCTGCGGTCAGATCGTCGGCGGTGTTTTACAGTGTACATGTATGTACATAGGCAGGTTGTTCCTGTGACACTTGTTCATGCATGAGGATAAGTTTGGGTGTTAATAACCGGCCTGGTCCTCCCCCTGCTGCAGCCGATCCCAGCCCATCTGTCTGCTGCCTCCTGGGGGAGACGGGGGAGGAGGAGCGGGAGGCAGGGAGGCAAATTAACAAGTTGCCACATGTTTCCAGCGTTGAGCTGCTTTTAATTACACCTGGACGTCACTGCAGACTGGATGTGTTCTTATTATCAGCTCCTCTGAAGCTGCATCAGGATTCAGAGTTGAGTCAGAACGTTTGAGTCTGGTTGTCCTGAATCATGGAGTTCTCACCGACATCAAACCCAGAACAGCTGATTGGTTTTACTTCTTTATTATCACAACTGTTTACAGTAAAACTGAGTCACTTTGTCCCTGTGAGATTGATTATTAATTAGATGCTGAAGATATTATTGATGTTTACTGGTCAATAAAACACAGTGAAAGGAGCTGCAGAAAGAAAACACAGCTCTGATTTTAACTCTTATCATATATCAGTTTAATTTGTGTCTCTTTGTTGTTGTTTTGTGTCTCTTTGTTGTTGTTTTGTGTCTTTGTTGTTGTTTTGTGTCTCTTTGTGGTTGTTTTGTGTCTTTGTTGTTGTTTTGTGTCTCTTCGTTGTTGTTTTGTGTCTGTTTTTGGTTGTTTTGTGTCTTTGTGTTGTTTTTTGTCTGTTTTTGGTTGTTTTGTGTCTCTTTGTTGTTGTTTTGTGTCTTTGTGTTGGTTTTGAGTCTGTTTTTGGTTGTTTTGTGTCTGTTTTTGGTTGTTTTGTGTCTCTTTGTTGTTGTTTTGTGTCTTTGTTGTTGTTTTGTGTCTGTTTTTGGTTGTTTTGTGTCTCTTTGTGGTTGTTTTGTGTCTCTTTGTTGTTGTTTTGTGTCTCTTCATTGTTGTTTTGTGTCTCTTTGTGGTTGTTTTGTGTCTTTGTTGTTGTTTTGTGTCTCTTTGTGGTTGTTTTGTGTCTTTGTTGTTGTTTTGTGTCTCTTTGTTGTTGTTTTGTGTCTCTTCGTTGTTGTTTTGTGTCTGTTTTTGGTTGTTTTGTGTCTCTTTGTTGTTGTTTTGTGTCTCTTTGTTGTTGTTTTGTGTCTGTTTTTGGTTGTTTTGTGTCTCTTTGTGGTTGTTTTGTGTCTCTTTGTTGTTGTTTTGTGTCTCTTTGAGGTTGTTTTGTGTCTCTTTGTTGTTGTTTTGTGTCTCTTTGAGGTTGTTTTGTGTCTCTTTGTTGTTGTTTTGTGTCTTTGTGTTGGTTTTGTGTCTCTTTGTTGTTGTTTTGTGTCTGTTTATGGTTGTTTTGTGTCTTTGTGTTGGTTTTGTGTCTCTTTGTGGTTGTTTTGTGTCTGTTTTTGGTTGTTTTGTGTCTCTTTGTTGTTTTTTTGTGTCTTTGTGTTGGTATTGTGTCTGTTTTTGGTTGTTTTGTGTCTCTTTGTGGTTGTTTTGTGTCTGTTTTTGGTTGTTTTGTGTCTCTTTGTTGTTGTTTTGTGTCTCTTTGAGGTTGTTTTGTGTCTCTTTGTTGTTGTTTTGTGTCTCTTTGTGGTTGTTTTGTGTCTCTTTGTGGTTGTTTTGTGTCTTTGTGGTTGTTTTGTGTCTTTGTGTTGGTTTTGCGTCTCTTTGTGGTTGTTTTGTGTCTCTTTGTGGTTGTTTTGTGTCTCTTTGTGGTTGTTTTGTGTCTTTGTGGTTGTTTTGTGTCTTTGTGTTGGTTTTGCGTCTCTTTGCGGTCAGTATGTTTGTCTTTTTGATCTTTTATTGTCTATTTGTGGTTCTTTAAGTTACCTTTTGTTGTCATTTTGTTTACATTTGGAGTTGCTTCTCTGCATCCGTGAGCTTGTGTCTCTTTGTGGTTGTTTTGTGTCTCTTTGTGGTTGTTTTGTGTCTCTTTGTGGTTATCATGCATGTCTTGTGGTCATTTTGTCTCTCTGTGATTCTTTTATGTCCCTTTCTGTTTGTGTTGTGTGAATTCAGAGTTACTTCCTTCATCTTTGAGGTCATTTTGTGTGTGTTTTTTCACAGTGATTTATTACGGTGCAGGACAGATGTTGACATTTTAATTTTCAGCAAATGAAAACTGATAAATTAGACAATAATGAGTCAGTAAAGACGAACGTTGTTTTAAAGGTTCCCGGCTGTGACTCAGAGCTGCAGGCGTCAGACAAACGGGTTGTGTTTTTATCTCTGTTGAACATCTTCTGCCAGCGGTTACGTTTCAGACACAGATAGTTACTGCAGGCAGCTCCAGGAGAGAACTCTGTAAAGGTTTTAAACTTTCCTTTGTGCTCTGCCTCCTCCTTCATCGGCCTCCAGAGATGATATTTAAAGACGTTTCTCCTTGTGTTTCTTTTTTAACTCCATCCCGTCTCCTTCCCCTCCTCGCCTCCTCTCTCCGGTATAATTGGTCTCGGTGTGTTTTTCTGGTCGTATGCTACATTAATTATCACAGCGATCAGACCAGGGACAATATGGCTTTATTTGTTCCTGCGGGAGGCTGTGTGTGTGTGTGTGTGTGTGTGTGTGTGCAGACAGGTGATATTCACATGCATGTTAGATACAGCTGAGCTCTTTTATGGCTCATTATAAGCTCTAACAAGGCTTCAGTAGCTGAATGTGTGGAGGCCTCAGGGAGCTGCTACGAACACCTTCGTCTCACAGGGCAGCCCAAAATACACACCGCAGACGCACAACAAGACGCACAACAAGACGCACAACAGCACGGAAAACAATTACAGCGAGTCTGTGTGTGTGTGTGTGTGTGTGTGTGTGTGTGTGCAGGGTGTCACAAGTCTGCAAACACGCTGAAAAATATCTTTTATTTCCTCTCAGAAAAACTCCTGGAACTCAGAAAATGTGTTTATATGAACACAGCTTTGTTTGTCTGTGTGGTCGTCTCATGCATCTCAGGGCTGCTTTTAATGCCTTAGTAGCAGGTTTTTTTGATTTGTGCCTCTTTGTTGTTGTTTTGTGTCTCTTTGTGGTTGTTTTGTGTCTCTTTGTTGTTGTTCTGTGTTTCTTTGTGGTTGTTTTGTGTCTCTTTGTTGTTGTTCTGTGTTTCTTTGTGGTTGTTTTATGTCTCTTTGTGGTTGTTTTGTGTCTCTTTGTTGTTGTTTTGTGTCTCTTTGTGGTTGTTTTGTGTCTCTTTGAGGTTGTTTTGTGTCTCTTTGTAGTTGTTTTGTGTCTCTTTGTTGTTGTTTTGTGTCTCTTTGTGGTTGTTTTGTGTCTCTTTGTTGTTGTTCTGTGTTTCTTTGTGGTTGTTTTGTGTCTCTTTGTTGTTGTTCTGTGTTTCTTTGTGGTTGTTTTGTGTCTCTTTGTAGTTGTTTTGTGCCTCTTTGTTGTTGTTTTGTGTCTCTTTGTGGTTGTTTTGTGTCTCTTTGTTGTTGTTCTGTGTTTCTTTGTGGTTGTTTTGTGTCTCTTTGTTGTTGTTCTGTGTTTCTTTGTTGTTGTTTTGTGTCTCTTTGTAGTTGTTTTGTGTCTCTTTGTTGTTGTTTTGTGTCTCTTTGTGGTTGTTTTGTGTCTCTTTGAGGTTGTTTTGTGTCTCTTTGTAGTTGTTTTGTGTCTCTTTGTAGTTGTTTTGTGTCTCTTTGTGGTTGTTTTGTGTCTCTTTGAGGTTGTTTTGTGTCTCTATTTGGTTGTTTTGTGTCACTTTGTGGTTGTTTTGTGTCTCTATTTGGTTGTTTTGTGTGTCTTTGTGGTTGTTTTGTGTCTCTATTTGGTTGTTTTGTGTCACTTTGTGGTTGTTTTGTGTCTCTATTTGGTTGTTTTGTGTCACTTTGTGGTTGTTTTGTGTGTCTTTGTGGTTGTTTTGTGTCACTTTGTGGTTGTTTTGTGTCTCTATTTGGTTGTTTTGTGTCTCTTTGTGGTTGTTTTGTGTCACTTTGTGGTTGTTTTGTGTCTCTATTTGGTTGTTTTGTGTCTCTTTGTGGTTGTTTTGTGTCTCTATTTGGTTGTTTTGTGTCTCTTTGTGGTTGTTTTGTGTCTCTATTTGGTTGTTTTGTGTCTCTTTGTTGTTGTTTTGTGTCTCTATTTGGTTGTTTTGTGTCACTTTGTGGTTGTTTTGTGTCACTTTGTGGTTGTTTTGTGTCTCTATTTGGTTGTTTTGTGTCACTTTGTGGTTGTTTTGTGTGTCTTTGTGGTTGTTTTGTGTCACTTTGTGGTTGTTTTGTGTCACTTTGTGGTTGTTTTGTGTCTCTATTTGGTTGTTTTGTGTCACTTTGTTGTTGTTTTGTGTCACTTTGTGGTTGTTTTGTGTCACTTTGTGGTTGTTTTGTGTCTCTATTTGGTTGTTTTGTGTCACTTTGTGGTTGTTTTGTGTGTCTTTGTGGTTGTTTTGTGTCACTTTGTGGTTGTTTTGTGTCACTTTGTGGTTGTTTTGTGTCTCTATTTGGTTGTTTTGTGTCTCTTTGTGGTTGTTTTTTTGTCTTTGTCGTTGTTTGTGTCACTTTGTGGTTGCTTTGTGTCACTTTAGGTTGTTTTGTGTCTCTATTTGGTTGTTTTGTGTGTCTGGTTGTTTTGTGTCTCTATTTGGTTGTTTTGTGTGTCTTTTTGTGGTTGTTTTGTGTCTCTATTTGGTTGTTTTGTGTCACTTTGTGGTTGTTTTGTGTCTCTATTTGGTTGTTTTGTGTGTCTTTGTGGTTGTTTTGTGTCTCTATTTGGTTGTTTTGTGTCTCTTTGTGGTTGTTTTGTGTCTCTATTTGGTTGTTTTGTGTCTCTTTGTGGTTGTTTTGTGTCTCTTTGTGGTTGTTTTGTGTCTCTATTTGGTTGTTTTGTGTCACTTTGTGGTTGTTTTGTGTGTCTTTGTGGTTGTTTTGTGTCACTTTGTGGTTGTTTTGTGTCACTTTGTGGTTGTTTTGTGTCTCTATTTGGTTGTTTTGTGTCTCTTTGTGGTTGTTTTGTGTCTCTATTTGGTTGTTTTGTGTCACTTTGTGGTTGTTTTGTGTGTCTTTGTGGTTGTTTTGTGTCACTTTGTGGTTGTTTTGTGTCACTTTGTGGTTGTTTTGTGTCTCTATTTGGTTGTTTTGTGTGTCTTTGTGGTTGTTTTGTGTCTCTATTTGGTTGTTTTGTGTGTCTTTGTGGTTGTTTTGTGTC